>JAYXIM010036550.1:0-138528 GCA_037575425.1 Anastrepha fraterculus | reverse complement strand
CCTACCCGGTACTGTTATTTCGATATGTAAATAAGTATGTTTATAGGCAGTTTTTACTTACTGAAGAGCCGGTTGTGGGTAATACAGTAGCCGCTGAGTGAACGAGTGAGTGAGGCAGGCCGGTATCGAACCTCTTATGTGTGTGTGTATGTACGAATGTTTGTAGTTTGCGTATACGTATGCATGTATGTAAAGCGACAAACCAACAAAAAATACAAAGCGCTGAGTAAGACACAGCAAACAAAGTAGAGAAGCCAAAAGATCAGTTGACTGATCGTCAAGCTATCGGGGGAAAGTGGTGGGGAAGTAGTATTTATATGAACCTCTGATGTCTGTTTGCTTGCATGATGCTTTTTTGAGCATCATATAATACATACGTGTTATACATGCACACATGCACGTACCTATGTATGTGTGTTTGTTTGTAATCGGGTGACGAAGAAAACACTCGAAGAGGTTGAGGAAACCAGTCAAACCAGCTGTGAAACAAACAAAGTAAGCAAGTAAGAGAAAAAAGTAAAAAAAAAATCAACATAAACTCTTTAAAAAAGAAATACAAAAATCATAATGCATGGAGCACGAAAACACAAATAAACGAAAAAACACTAAATAACAAGAAAGATAAACGGTACCATACACCTTGAAAGGCCTATAAGAGACCTAAAAGTAGAAAAGCAAACAAATGCAAAAAACAAGCAAATAACCGATGAAAAAACAGACAACAGCAAACTGAAAAAATCAGAAAAGCAAACTAAATATTATGAGAAGAGGGGTGATTGGGGAGGGTTAAAAAAACAAATGAAAAGTAAACTTTTAAATTAAAAAAGATCCATGCAAATAGATACATAAACAAGCCGAGATGGGCGCAAGTGCTGGAGCAACGGAAGAGCCATCATAGGCCTATTTATTCAACACAGTCAATTTTACTTGCATGTAGCTGTACAGACATGCACACATATTGTATGTGCTCATACATGCTATGTATACCCATATATCATTATTTTGTACATACGAAATGACAGTAAGATAAACAAGTTTTTTCCTCTATACAAATTTATTTTTTGTCTGCCTTTTTATCTGTTTATGTAGCCAGCTCGTTTTTTTATCATTTTCTTGCTTTTAAATCTTTTTATGTTCACTTTTTTTCACATTTCAAGCCGTTCCAAATAGGCCTATGCCTGTAAGTGCACGAGTGCTTATCTACTTGTACCCATATCTGAACAGGCACCTACATACATACATATGTATGTTTTGGTGTGGGAGTCTTGATCGTTCTCTGCACAATGTGCTGGTCACGTTTCCATTACCTACTAAATAAATTGAGTAGACAACTAGTGGAGAAGGAGAACTTAATTACAAATATACATACACATGTACAAATGCACACATACATACTTATTAACAAATTTCGGCAAGGCAGTGCGCGAAAGCGTAAATGTGTGTGGAAACTATTGTATCTGAACGGGAGTGCTGGGGAGAGTGTGTTATCTTTGTGCACGAAAGAGAGTGCTCTTTGTAAATGTGCGAATGGCATAGGCAGATACGATCTTTTGCCACAGAATGAACTAAATGCTCTTATTCTAACTGAACAATATGAAATTAGCACTCAAACTTAAAAGTTACTCATTAAAGAGACGATGTAGATTACATATTGAGCTCTTACTGACACTAATGAAGTTTTTGCTTCTGCTGTGAGAGTGAGAGTGAGTTCAAAGCGCACTGTAACTGCACTGAAAAGAGCAGCAAACTACGGGTATAGTACAACAGAAAAGCGCTTGTGCATGCGAAAAGAAGTAAAAGAGACGCACAGCTGACATGGCGTACATAAAAAAGTTGAACAGCTGAGCATGTCAGAACAATAAATAATTCAAGGTTTGGGTATAAATGATATTTTTTGATGTTTTAAACACATAAGCTGCAATATTTTTTATAAAGAATTCAATCAAGTTTAAATAATAAAATGCTTCCAGCAGCCTAAATTTTTCAAGCACACAGAAAAACTTGTATTTGAAAGAGTTTAAAATAACATACATATTTACAAAAACATGCACACACATTCATACCTATGTATGTACATACACGTGTATATATACTCGTATATTTTCACAGTTCCTTCATTCTTTTCTCCAAAGCATTTATCGCTCATAAACAGCCATTTTTACTCTTTTCGGCAATGAAGAGCATGATCAGTTTACCCGCTCGATAGATTTGATACTCTTTGCTAAGTTTTTTTTCACCACCGCCTAATTAAAGAGCTTTTATTATCCACTTCTGCTCTTTCCAACTCTTTCACTCACTTAAGTACTTTTCTTCTTCTTCCTCAGTTTCTCTAAAATTAGTGAGTATTTTTAAATCTTGAGATTTTTTGTACTCTTGAGTTTATTTTGGTGTACGCTCTGCTTTTGTAAATGGTCAACAGAGTTTGCTGCTCAGTTCTTGTACTCACTAAAAGATTGTGAAGATAATATTGACTCACGACTAAATGAACGACATTAAAAGGTTACTCGTAATTTATTTAAAAGAATTGTTATAGAATGTTTTTTAAGCAGCGCAAATGTATTGAAAATATGCAGTTGAAAATTTGTTGGTTTTGAGTAACGGATTGCATTTATATTATTTAAAGGGCACAACTAGTGGAAAAAATGATTTTGGCTTTAGAAATCTTATATCGTTTATTCCTCTTAGGAATAATTCAATAATTTTGAATTTGTACGCGCTTTTAACCCAAAACGAATTTTTTCTAATTTGCTGCAGCTGAAGTTATTATATTTATATATGTATATCTATATTATATATACATACACACAGATACATATATGTTATTGCTTTTATAGCTTTTATTTGATATGACGTAAAAATCATTCAATCGGTTTGAATATTTTTCCAGCTTGTTTTGCAAAAACAACAAACACGATTTTACCACACAATCAACCTTCACTTTGTTGATTTCACATAATAAATGGCAAATTGCTGTGCGTACTTTAAAAATTTTATGCAAGTCTACAATTTTATCAGATTTGAATTTTTCTTATGATTGCGGTCAAAATATAATATATTTTCACCACTGAAAATATTTTTTTTATATAGTAAATTTATTTTCTTATATTTTAAAAAAGTTATTCATAATTTCATTGAATTTCATTCAATTTTATATTGACATCGCGTCAAATTGGATTGAAAGTGATGCCAGCATTGAGCCTCTTAGTAGCGAAGAAGTAATGAGCGAAATTTTCAAAATGAAAACCAAACACATGCCTGCTTTCGACCTCTTAACTGCAGAAATTCTTCAGAGATTGTCCAATAATTATGCTACTTATTTGTCTCAATTGATCAATTTGTGGTTTTTGTTTAAATATGTTTCTATGTACTGGAATACAGCAGAAGTAATAATGATTCTGAAAGCCGGAAAATCGCCAAATGATGTGTCTGCATACCGACCTATTTCTCTGCTACCCAATGCTGTCCAAACTTTTTGAACGACTGTTACTGACTCGAATGTTGCCGATTATAGAAAACAAGAAATTTACTCCAACGCACCAATTTCGCATTCGAAAAAAATCACTCTACAATCGACCCAGTTCACAGGGTTGTTAGAACCATAGAGTGAGCGATAGAGGAAAATAAAATTTGCGCAGCGGTGTTCCTTGACGTCTCGCAGGCGTTTGACAAAGTTTGGCATACGGGCTTACTCAACAAACTTAAATTGATTTTGCCCAGGAATTATTGCGAAATCCTTTCTTCCTACCTTGATGGCAGATACTTTCGTGTCAGACTTGACAACGCCTATTCATCATTGCAAAAAGCACGCGCGAGGGTACCTCAAGGAAGCATCCTAGGTCCTCTCTTGTACCTCTTGTATACGCATGACTTACCGGTTCACGAGCAATACGTTACCGCAACCTTTGCAGATGACACGGTTATCCTAGCAGTTGGAGAAGTGATCGAGACTACAACGACGAAATTGCAATAAGCGGTGAATTCTATTGCAACATGAGCAAAAAAATGGCGTATAAAACTAACTAATTCAAAATCAGTGCACATCGTAGTCGGCCAGAAAAAAACCATTTACAAACCAGCCTACATAAACAGCGTAAATATACCGTACGTCAACGAGGCAAAATATCTTGGAATAACCCTTGACGCTAAATTGCATTGGAAGGCCCATGTCAAGAAAAGGCGTGAAGAGCTGGAATTAAAAACAAAAAACCTTATTTATCTTATTGGCAGACACTCTATTCTGTGAACGAACAACAACTACTGCTATATAATCAAATTCTTAAAGCGGTCTGGACGTATGGCATTCAGCTATGGGGACGCTCAAGCGAATCTTGCATGACTATTATCCAACGATTCCAAAATAAAGTGTCCTCAATGCTCCATACTATGTGAGAAATCTCGAACTCCACTGTGATCTAGGTATGGTGCTCGTGACTAACGTGGCGAAAAAGTATGTCATGGCTCACGGACAACGGTTAAGTACTCATGTCAACGCTGAAACATTGGCTTTGCTCCAGCCAAATACTCATCGTAGGCGGCTCAAGCGTAAAACAGTTTTAGGCCAAATGGGCACCCAGAAGCATAATGAATTTATAAATATTGAGGAATCTTAGTTTTTCCTTTTTTAATATATATGTTCAATAAAAATTGCTCGTTAGTATCTTTATTTAGTTGTACTAGTTGTAATTTCTACACGTTATTCTGTTTATACTTTAATATGCGTTAAGGGGGAACTCCACTGTGAACACGTAAAAATTAAGTGATTGTCATGATGTTTTTGTTATAAGTAGGGATGATTATTTGAGGATCGGACAAATTATAATTTATTTAACATATACTCAACTATACTGACACAAGTTTTTATTAAAAAATATTAAAAATTACAATAGTTATTAATATTAATGCAATGACATCATAAAAAACTGAAGCACCCTACTGGCCACGATACAGTGGTGAAAAATCATCTGAAAGCAAAAAAACAAAAAAATGCTTAATCTATACATCAATGGCTATCGTCATACGTGACGGTGTTTTTTTATATTTTTTTTTGAGAAAATGGTGCAGGCTTGAAAAATGAGTTTGTGTTTTTACACTTTTTTTGTTTTCGAAAGGCTTGAAAAAATATTAATATTGGGAGTTGTTAAAAACGTCTATGTACGACTGTAGCCAATAAAATAAATAAATAATTGGCGCGTACACTTCTGTTAGGTGTTTGGCCGAGCTCCTCCTCCTATTTGTGGTGTGCGTCTTGATGTTGTTCCACAAATGGAGGGACCTACAGTTTCAAGCCGACTCCGAACGGCAGATATTTTTATGAGGAGCTTTTTCATGGCAGAAATACACTCGGAGGTTTGCCATTGCCTGCCGAGGGGCGACCACTATTAGAAAAATGTTTTTATTAATTTTGCTTTCACCGAGATTCGAACCAACGACCTCTCTGTGAATTCCGAATTGTAATCACGCACCAACCCATTCGGCTACGGCGGCCATGTACAAAAAAAATTACAATCGGTTCATAAGTCTTCGAGAAATCGAGGCCACCGTGTTCAGAAAAGTCGTTTTGGGAAAAACGCGCTTAAAGTTTTCATTGGCCGTTGTAACTCACTGCCTGCACTTATTGTATTGAGTATAACTTCGTCAATTTTCAAGATTTTAAGTTGACATTTTTTTTTACATAGTTTTGAATATATTTACTTTAAGCAATTGCAAAAAAAATCGATTTTTTGGAAAAATCGATCTAACAACTCATTTTTGGCGATATCCCAAAAATTACCTACAATAAATTGAGTATAAAATGATGTGATGGAAGCTAACTGATGAACTCTTTTTCTTTTTTAATTTTGACTTAGACCACTTTCTTAATTATGGGCGCATAAATATAATATATAGGATTATTCAATAGGTGCGCTTCAACTTTTTTCCGATAGGGAGGGCGAACGACGCAATATTTTTTATTTTTCGCTTGTCATTTGTAAACTTCATTAGTATACATTTTATCATGGAACGCTACACACTTGAGCAACGATTGCAAATCGTGCAAATTTTTTATGAAAATAATCGTTCTGTTGCTGCTACTTTAAGAGCATCACGGCCATTTAACAAGCCGTCCCGTTTTGGGGTTATGTGAAGTCATTGGGCTACAGTAACAAGCCGGCGACGATTTGTGAGTTTCGAGCCAATATTGAACGCGAAATTGCTGGAATTTCGGCCGATTCATGCAAAAGAGTGGTCGAAAATTGGGTTCAACGATTGGACTTCGTAAAACGTGCACGCGGTGGTCATGCAAAAGAAATCGAATTTCATACTTAAATGTATATGTTCAAACTCGATAATAAAAAAAAATTCGTTAAAAAGGTCAAACCGTTTGTGTTTTATTCAAAAAAGTTCAAAAGTTGAAGCGCTCTTACTGAAAAACCCTATATATAAGTATACATCATTGGCGCTTACACCCTTTATTGGATATTCGCCTCTGGCTAGACTTTATTTTTGGCGCTTGGGATTATCGCAAAGGATCCATTTTTCATCGAAAGCAATCGTTCGTGGCGAAATTCTCTTCCTATTTTGTGCTTGAAGCAGTAAGAAAAAGTAATCTTGGCATGCCTTAGTTACAAGTCTCAGCCCTTCAGCAGCCACATGTCTCTTTCAGTGACTTTCACAACTTTGACCGCAACAATTTTTTTAAAGGGATCTTTTAATTTTTTTTAACAAAAAATGATTTTTTTGGCTTCTGTACAGCTGATCTACGAGTGTCCTTTAAGAAAAGTATGTTTGAAGTAACCTCCATATTTCTGGAGTGGAACATCTAAAGTGAAAAAATAAAAAATTAAAATTATTGTATTTGTTTAACGTAAAAGTTAAACAAGGGATAAGTAAAATATAATTGGCAAAAAAAAATGCCAGCTTCACGAAACATTTAGTTAAATTTTTTTCCTCAGATGAGGAACGTCTAAGTTGAAAAATAGGAATTGTTGCATTTAGTAGTAGTTAATCAAGGGATACTTAAAATATCGCTATAAAAAATGCCGGCTTCTCAAACCATCTCGATTTCTGGTGAACATTTTGCTCTTACATTTCTTAATAAAACAGGAAATATGGTACTTCTCTGCAAGAAAAATCTTTTTATTGATTAAGTAAAAACTATATTAATAAAAAGAGTTTATAAAAGACAGACTTTTTGTGGGAAATCTTGCTTAAGAGAAAAACAGTTTTGGTATTTTTGGCGTTCAAAGTTTCAAAAGCACTTCGCACCTGGTCCATTTGGGCGATCTTAACAAGCAAGCGTACAAGTATAACATTGAGAAAATTCAGCAGATTGACGTGAAGTGTTTTGTGTACAAAGTATATGTAAATATGAGTGTGTGAATATAAGTGCATGTAAAACCAATCGCTTTTCGAAAATCCTGACAACTCATAACACCTTAACACCATTGAATTGTTTGCGCTCGCGGCGGTATGACAGCTTACAATATTTGCATATGGGCGAAAATTTGGTATTTTTGTGCTCAGAAAACTCTTAACACCTCCAAAATAGTTTCGACCTCAATGAATAGAACTAATTTTAAATTTATGCTTGAATGGCATGCTAAAATATTAACAAGTTTCAAATTAGATGAGCAATCAAATCGAAGCGAAAATTGATGCGAAGGAATTTGTGGGCTTAAAGTGGTATGCCTTATGTATGTATGTATGCATGTGTGTGTTTGTATGCGCAAAATTCAACACAGATTTCTATAAAAGCAAATAGCAGGTGAAAAATAGCGAGGTTTAAAAAATCAGAAAAGCAAACTATGAAATAAAAAATACTCGTAAGCATTTGAAAAAAGCAAAATACAAAAAGTATTTATTTAAAAAAAAAATGAAGCAAATGAGTGGATAAGCATAGGAAGTTTATGGGTGCAAGTGTTGAAGCAACGGACGAAGGGCCATCTTAGGCCTATTCATTAAATACAGTCAGTACTTGTATGTACATATGTATGTGTGTGCGTGTGCAACTTGTGAATTTTCACAACTAATCATTTCGAACGTCTGCTGTCAGTCTCGCTGTTATTGACGTCACAGCCAATGTGAAGTGAAAATTAGACAAAAAAAAAAATTGTATAAAAATAAATGCGAAGAAAAAATGTTGTGAGGAAAAAATTAGTACTTGATTGAAAATAAAATAAATTACGAACCAACAAAAAAAAAATTAAAAAAAAAACGAAAAAGGCAGTGTTGCCAAAAGCTTTTACATTTTTTTCGCGCTAATTCATTCTTCTCGGCTATTCAGGCAAAATATCAGAAAAAGAAGAAGCAGAAGAAAGCGAAAAAATGCCAAGAAAAGTGCATTCGCTTTGATCTTTGTTTACATTTTGAAAATATGTTGCTTTTTATTTGCGTTTCTGCAGCCACTGTTGTTGCTTTTGTGCGCTCGTGGTAGGTAATCCATGTTGCTTAAAATATGATTGTGCCCCGACGGACACTTCTAAATACGTACATGCATACACACATAGTAGTTGTTGTCTTCTAGTATTTATTGCGAATGCAATTTTTGTTAAATTTGTATTTTGTCGAATATTGGCAGCGCACCGCCGTGCCTTTGACGTACTCACAGATCTATTAAAGGTTTGAATGTATGTATGTAAGTGCCAATATAGGTATGTTTGTATATGCGAGCATATGCCACGCGGTGCACACAAGTTGCATGTATGTCGTTCGAGCTGTATGCACATACAGGGTGCCATTTTTGACTGCCACTTTCTGAAATATTTGCCACGCTTTACAGCGCAGCTCAACGAGGTTTTCTCTTCCTTAAAATTTTCTGTTTATTTTTCTTTTAAAAATTAAGAGAACGAAATTACATAAATTTATGGGCAATCAATTTAATGAGTTTCGTTGGCCGAACATTTTAGCTGCTAAATTGATTTATTAGTAGTGAAAATACAACTTAAACAAAAATTTATAGCAAAATTTAGAACTTGAGTAAATTTTGGGCAGAAATATTTTACATCAATAAATTACAATGAAAACTCAACACATCAAAATTAAGCCCGTTGAATGTTTGAAATATTCTACTAAAATTAAATTTTTTTCTTAAACTCATTTTGGCCAACTTAGCGCTTATGGCCGTTGTGTAAAAGGTGGGCACATGTTTTGTGATTGCAATTTTCGTTGAAAATGATTTGTTTATAATAAAATAAGAATTTAAAAAGGATGAAATCAACCGAAAGGCAGAAGAGAAAGGAAATGTGAAAAATGTTTGTTTACAAAAGGAAATGAAAAAGTGAAGTAACGAATAACTTTACGGGAGGTTGTGTGTGTATGTTAGTCAAAGGCATGTTAATTACACGATTTACAATAACTCACGTATTAACGTATGCGCGTACACATCCACACACGAATTTATTTACAATTCCCACTTATTGGGTAGTCTAGAAAGTTTGGTAATGGCATTGAAGCCAAACTTTTTACTTCATTGAATGGGTTTTGTGGGGAAATGGAAATTTAAAAAAGGGCGACTCAAGAAGCACCGAGAGATTGGTAGCTCCTAAAACACTTAGACTGAAAAGCCAATTGTATTCAAAGCACTGGGAAGTAAAAGGGTAGAGCGTCAAGGCGGAAAGGAGCGAAGTAAGAGAAAGAAAGAGATAGGATAGAATAGAGACAGAGAAGAGATAGCTGAAATCTGAAAACCGGAACCCACCTAACATCGAAATCCGAAATTCGCAGTTTTGCCTCAGCAAAGGCGGGGCACTCACAGAGAAAATGCTCAGCGCTATCCGCCTCCTCTAAGCAAGACACACAAATCGGATCCTCAATGAATCCAATGGTGGGCAATGCTGACCTCATGGGTTGTGCCCTGTAATAATACCGACTATCAACCGCATGTCTTTTCTTCCAAGTTTTAGAAGAAAGTTCGACAGTTTTCTATTCGGGCTTGGCACAAAACACTTTGCAGTTCTACAGCGTTCTAGACTGGACCATCGCTCTTTATGTAATTTGCATACAAAATCGCTGATCCAATTCATGATTCCTGTAGAAGTGATTCCGATTATTGGCTCTGGCCTCTATGGGTAACCGTGGATTCACAGTGGGCCAATGCATCAGCAATGTTATGGGAAACGAAACAAGTAATAGTTTGAGAGAGTATACAAAGAAGGAGTGTCTGGTGAATGCACTGAAACTTTCCAGCCTTAGTACATTCTGCCGCGTCATGAACGATGTACGATTAATGAGTTTTGGGCGCTCCAAATGAATTGCTTGCCTTAATGCTTTCAATTGTCTATCGTAGATACCAGAAGCAGTAGTTCAGGCCCGGCGTTAACAGCGCGTTTATGTTCAGTGCCATTTTAATAGCACCTCCCTTGCACTTCCCTAGTTTGATAAAGTCTGAGAAGGTTCATTTCTCTCTTTTCATCACTAGTTTTGTTGTGCTTTTAAGCGATACTTTAGAGGTAACAAATCGGTCCATTACAGAGCGATTCCTTGTTAAATGTTCCAAGTATTTTTGATATTGTCGGGAATTTTGCAGAAAATTGGTTTATTTGTAGGATTGGGTATAATAAGAAGTAGACTGAAAAAATTTTGAAGAATATTTAATACGTAATTAAGAAATTTATTCAATGTGGAAAGTTTAGGTAAAAACTTTTTTAAAGGGAAATATCTTTCATCATTTTTAATATCTATTTTAGAATTTCGGAATAAAATAAATTTGAAAAATTACATTTTTTTTTTAATTTGACACCTACAATTTAATTAAATTATTTTTGATGAAAATCTTAATTTGCACCGCCCTTTGGAATATGTTTTTTTAGAATTTTGGAACAAGAAACACTTTTTTGGGGAAAAATGTTAATTTTTCCGCCCTTTTTCCTTTTTAGTAGTTTTCTTTAGAGTTTTGGAATAAAATACACTTTTTAAAAATTGTTGTTATTACAGGTGTCGCGGTCGGCCAAAGAATACTTGGAGAAGATCGATGTGACGCTAGCTAGCGGATGCCGACATGGAAGAGTGCAATGGAAGAGTCTTGTCGAGGCCTTATGCTTCCGAGTGGAGTGACCAAAGAAAACAAAAATGATGTAACTGTTAAAAACTCGATGACATAAGGCAATACGACTCTTACGAGACTTTTTCAGGTATATAACTTTATCTTTACGACTTATTTATTGAAATTATGTGTTCGAAATTAAATTGTATGGGTCAAATGGCAAAAATATATGCCAATATTAACTTTGAATAAATACTAAATTTCGATTTCCACTGCCGAGGAAGAAGATTCGCACACCGAAAATTTTGTTACTCCATTTCGATGCCATTAAGCAATTAATTTTTTACTAGAACTGCCCTTTTTAATTTAAATCTGTTGAACCTCAAATTTTTAAGCGCGCTTGGTAACCGGTACTGCCTCATGACACAAATAAAATAAATAAATAATTGGCGCGTGCACTTCTGTTAGATATTTGGCTGAGCTCCTCCTCCTATTTGTGGCGGGACCTACAGTTTTAAGCCGACTCCGAACGGTAAATGGTTTTTATGAGGAGCTTTTTCATGGCAGACATTGACATTTTCGGACATTGGCCATTGCCTGTCGAGTGGCGACCGTTAGTAGAAAAAACTTGCTCTTCATTTTGGTGTTTCATGCACGTAGATCGGAGCCTACGCTCTCCCGAATGGTAGTGACGTACTAACCCATTCGACTGCGGCAGTCTTGGCTTATTCCAGGAGGTGCTCAAATTTAAAGCCAACTAACGGCTCTTCGTTACCGAACTTTTCGCATTACCCTGCTGTAGAATTCAAGATGTCTCACATGCAAATTACATTCTCAGTTGTTTGTGTAATATATGCATGCACATGTGTACTTATATATATACACACACACACACACATATATGAACGTAGGAGTGTATATTTGCCATTATTTTCTTCTCATTTTCAACATTTATTTTTATCAAATGAAAGTATGAAGGTCATGTAAATAGACAAGAAAATTGATTACCTAAGATTTCTCAAGGTTGCTGCACACTGCCACACTCAAGTGCGTATGTATGTGTTTGTGTGTAGCGAAACAAAGATGAAGTGAAATCATTTTCAGTTTTCTTTTCAATTTTAATTAGAGGAAATCGAAATTGCTGCAAATGACTACATGAACGCCTGCTTTTCCTACTTTAATTGCTCACAGTTTGATTATTTATTGCTTCATTTAGTAATATTTTGCTAGCGCGCTGCATCCCTTGAGATACACAGAAGATTGTGTGTGCTTTAAGAGAAAAATATAATACTATTAATCACTTTCAGTTGGTTGTAACTCTATTATTTTTCAGAAAATTTCGTCTGCCTCCGAAAGCAAGTCGCCGGTAGTTTAATACAATCAGGAAAATGGAAGAAAAAATAAGCCTTTTCTTTGGCCATGCGCAAAGCTGATTAATATACGTTTTTCGGGTAGACCCTTGCGAAGAAAATAAGCAAAAGGGTTTCAGCATAGTTTTTGTTCATATTCATAAGCGAATTGCTTTCGAAGGTTTGCCATTCTCAGCTGACTGCTGTGTTTAATCGCTATGAAGTGAGGAATTGGGATCAATTGTGGGCTAAACGCCTATAATTCAAGTATGAACACTGATATCAATTGTGCCAGGCTTTTCCACATAAATGAAATTTTAATTTTTTTATTTATTTATTATTTATTTTGCACTTGCAAATTGATTTAAAGTTTTAACAACATTGTTTTTCAATCTGCATTTATAGGCGCCTTCGATTTGCTACTTCTTTGCTCACTATCTCAGAGCACAGTTGACGAAAAATTTGTGTGTGAAAGCAACAACAACTTTTCATTAGACCGCGTTCACACAGACAGACTTTTGTTGCATCAATATTTCGAATTCTCTTGCCCGCCGTGTTCGCATGCCTTGCAATTGGTAGTTTTTAGTCTATAGTCAACAACAACATTGAGAAGGCCGTGAATACGAAGAGGGTTGACAGAGCACGAGCATCACAAGTAACGAGTTGAAGCAACAAATGTTTTCCTGTATGAACGCGGACTTACGAATACTCATTAGACCTGCTATGGCGTATGCTTCAGAATGCTGGCCGCTGTCTGCTAAACAGGAACAAATAATCCATGCGGCGGAGATGAGAATGCTACGATGGGCATCGGGTGTAACAAAACTGTATAAGATAAGAGATAAGATCGCTTGCGCTGGTATGGATATTTTATGAGAAGACCGGAACAGCATGCAACAGAGATATTGGTAACACAGCCGCTACCATCAATAGGACATGACCGACCCCTTAAACCCTAGGTAAACACTACGAAAAACAATATGTAGCGAAGCGAAGTCAACGAAGGGACAACGCAGGACTGAGTAACCAGGAGATTGCGTACGAGGACGGCCGACCCCAAGTAATGGATCATGGCAATGACGAAGAAGAAGAGCATTGCCCCATATTGCACTGTGACCTCTGGCGTCGTCCAGTAAGCTTGACCGCAAACCTAAAATCGTAGACTTTTAATGAATTTAAGTACTTCCTCAGGTTTTTGTTCCATGCCACTGATAGTTTTAAAATCAAGTTCAGGTTCTAATCCTTTTCTATACAGCTGTTGTACAACATTGCGAACGACTGATCTCGAAAATAAAAGCTTTTTAAAGTATGTTAGGGTTTGCCAATGCTGAGCGAGTTAAAAACTTTTTAATGTTAAATCCGAGAACCGATCTGTTATGGTTGGTTGATACTAGCGTCGCCTAAGCATCTTGTCCGAAACCCAGTTAGCGTCATTTGCATGCGCTTTCTCTTGGAGCCTGCAATATCTTCTATTGTCACAATTCTTTTTTAAGAATTTTAAAACCCATTACATTTGCCGACGAATCTATTCATGTTGGGCAAGGAACACGCATTGCTTTGAGCAGCTACTTAGTTTCTGGTGCCTATTGCACGCCAAGATCATAGCGACATTGCGGGAAATTGCGAGGCGGTTGAGCTGGCCAGATAAGGGACCGGTGACATAGTTTATCCGCGGGCAAATAGGATTGGGATCTCCTTGACTACCTGCAGTCTGCGGTGGGACTGAGGGTATCGCGTTAACGCCGCAAAACACTTGCAGAAATGGTGAAGAATAGTTTCCTTGCTGCCCCTAAGCTGACTGCTACAGCACCGAGTGTGGTACGGCAGAGCATGCACACCAAGCGGGCCAAGTCTCGTTAGTACGAATTTTAGGTCGAAAGCTAGACCTACTCAGGAAATACTCTGCCATCCAATTTTTGTAAATGTTGAAAAGTTCGGATAGGTTAAAACAAGGAAGATGTTAGAATGGAGTATAGGAAGAACATAAGTAGTTTTCTGTTAAAAAATGTATAGTTTGCAAACAAAAATATGCTAACGAAAATCTATAATACAATTACGTCAGCTCAATTGCTAATTCTGTCAAATCCGCCGAGAGCTGAGTATTCTCTCAGCTGCAAGCAAAATCTACTTCACAATATTGCAGAATACATAGAATACAAACTACTGGGTTTTTCGGTATAATACCATGTAAGTATGTGTGTATGTATGTATGTACAGTGGCACAGTAAAGTCTACATACCCCAATGAAAAGCGAGGTTTGGAGATTTCTGTTAACATTGTAGCATTAGAATATATTCCAAACAAATCCAATCTAACAACAAACCATAAAATTTAACAAAATAATTTTAATCCAAAAATATTTATTAACAAAAACAAACAAAATTCATTTTCCAAACACAGAAAAGTCTGCATACTTTGTAAAAAGAATGTGTTTCACTTAAAAGGAAATAAAAAGACAACAGAATTAATACTTGGTGGGTCCGCCACGACTTTCTAGAACAGCATTTAATCTATTTTGCATGGAATTTACCAATACTTTTGTGTAATTATTCGAAATTAAATTCCACTCTTCAAGTAAAGCATTTTTGAGGTCCTGTTTATTTTTAATTGTCCTTTTCCTAATGCGACGACCCAATTCATCCCATAAATTCTCTATGGGGTTCAAATCCGGTGACTGGGGTGGGGAATGAAGTTGATGGGGCACATTATATAGTAGCCATTCTTTGACAACACCAGCGGTATGTTTTGGGTCGTTATCTTGCTGAAAGTACCAACCCGCCGTAAGACCCAGTTTACTCGCGGATTGCTTCAAATATACCATGCGATCCATATTAATATCAATAAATGTTAAATTACCCACCCCAGCCGCTGACATGCAGCCCCAAACCATTATGGAGCCACCACCGTGCTTCACCGTAGGAAGCAAGTTTTTGGGCAATAATGCTTCATTATTTCGACGCCATACTTTTTGTTTGCCATCATAGCCAAACAAGTTGAACTTGCTTTCGTCACTAAATAAAACATTAGCCCAAAAATCTTCGTATGCATCAATATATTTCTTAGCAAATTCGACTCGTTTCTCCATATTTATTTTGCTGATGAATGGCTTCTTTCGAGGCACACGGTTGTGGATTCCATTGCTTCTTAATAAATGTCTCACCGTTTCTGGATGCACTGAAGCAATATCCTGATTTTTCAGGGTTTTTGCAATTTCTATTGCTGTTATTCTTGGATTTTCTTGCACGTCTAACAATATTTTTCGCTTAGCACGAGGAGTCAGTTTAGGTGGGCGACCACTTCTTGGTTTGTTTTCTACACTATTAGTGTGATTATATTTCCGAATAATTGTTTGAATGCTTGATTTTGGATGCCCGACCAGTTCTCCAATCTCTCTTAAAGATTTTTTTCCTTATAATATTTCACAATTAGCTCACGTACTTTAACACAGATTTCTTTACCCATTTTGGTTAAATTAACACAGCTGCAATATTAATATCGAAGAACTAAACTTCTTTCTAACTAACGGTATCTAGTAAAGACTCCTGAAGTGATTGGTAGCACTGTTTGAGTACAGAACTGCATTTTGTGTACTCCACTACAAAGCCGTATGCAGACTTTTCTGTGTTTGGAAAATGAATTTTGTTTGTTCTTGTTAATAAATATTTTTGGATTACAATTTTTTTGTTAAAATTTATTGTTTGTTGTTAGATTGGATTTGTTTGGAATATATTATAATGCTACAATGTTCACAGAAATCTCCAAACCTCGCTTTTCAATGGGGTATGTAGACTTTACTGTGCCACTGTATGTATGTATGCATGTATGTATGCAGGTATATGTACACTACAAGTAGCTATTCCTTAAGCTGGTTATGCACTACAGGTTAAGGTTTGAGCTACTCGCTTGGAGTGCAATATTCATAAGTCCAAATATTTAGCTTCTGAAATTCCTTCAATTATAATTAAAAAAAAAATTTTGAAACATGTTTTTAGTGCACTAAAAAGTTAGAATAGCGTTTAAAGTAATTCCAGTTTTTTTTTTTAATTTTTCGACGACTATAAAAAATATGGCTGCATTTTATGAGCATTACCAAACCCGCTTGAATTAGAGCGAGTTTACACTTTACATATTGAAAAAATTTATGTGATACAAGTTTTTGAAAAGAATTCCGGTAAGTTTCAACGAGCAACTGCACTCTTGTATGTGTGTATGTATGTTCATGTACCGTTGCATTTGTGCACATTCATATTCCCGTTACTCGCCCAGTCTAAACCACATCATTAATGCAATCAATAGTAATCAGCACTGTTCATTTTTAAAATGAATGATGAAATCATCCACTAATCAATATTTGATTTGCTACAAGCAATCAGACGTGCACTTTGTTTATTGATGGCTTGCATATAGACGTTAATTCATACTGAATCTGCAAATGTTTGCATTCATTCAAGGGTGCATTTGTGTGCGCAAACCCATTGATGTATGTAAGCGTGCATGTGATGACAAAAGAATTGCACAGCTACATATAAATACTGATGCAATACACTGTCTATGACTATCATGCGCTTGATCGCGGGTTCGATATCCACTTTGAGCATGAAATAATAGAATTTTTTTCCTAATCATCTAATAGCAGTTGCCTCTCGGCAGCTACAAGCAAGCCTTCGAGTGCATTTTTGGCATGAAAAGACTTCGTTGGAAAACTCGCTACCGTTCGAAGGTGGCACAAAGTTGTACGTCCTTTCATTTGGCGAAGGACTACATCACGAAACAAGTAACGAATTCGGAGAGAATCTTGGCCACACAAGCACTAAAGGATGAGTGTTGGAATTACATATATTTAAATATTTATATATTTTACCTAAATAAATAGAGACGTATGTACATATACATATATGTATGCACATGAATACATACAGAGGTACTTCTTTGGCTGTGGAAAGAAGGATTGCTTCACCAGCGCGTAACTGTATAAATACTCTTAGCAAGAAAGCAAAAAATCAAGGCTAAATTTAATCTAAGTAGAACAAATAGCGAGACAAAGAGGCGAGCAATATACACACACACACATATGCACATACCTATATTTTGTACTTTCAATGCACACATACCACTGCATCATTGGCGTGTTTGTATTTTGCTCGTACTAACTAAATTATTAAATGACTTCCCGAGATACTCAGCGTCGCTCGAACAGCCCAGACACATTGGCGACTAAGCGACTTCGAGCAATGCACACATACATACCCACATACATATGCAGATATAAAGGCAACGTGTTGTCAATGTATTGAGGTGCTCTAACCGCAATTACACGTAAGCGGAATGGGTATCTGGTATAACAAATGATTAGTAATTTCGTTGGGTGGAGGTGAGTGGTCGCCAAACCATGGCTGTAGCAGGGCTGGTAGCGCAAACAGGGGACGGGGGCGAGGGCGATCAGTAGTGTAGTGCTAACTTAAATACAGTCATCATCTATGTAGAATATTCTATAATGTGGCCCATTAACTGACAAAATTGAGCTGTTCATAAAGATAAGTATGTGTGTGTGTGTGTATGTGTGCAAGTGTGTTTATTGTTCTATAAAGCAAAGCTCGCAAAGCAATCAAATTGTCGTTTTATTGCTCTTTTTGTTCTTCGAATTTTTATTGGCATTAAAATTAGCACAATTGCTGATTTAGTACTTAAGTGGTAGTGCTGAATGCGATAAAGTTAACGGGAGCAAAGACAATCGACGATCAATTATATACACACATGCTCATATATACATACATACACATATATACATACATACACATGTATATACATAAATATGAATGTATACATGACTGCAGGCCTTACCTAAGCAGTGTACGTGCGTGCGCATGTTCTCGTATGCATTTGTAGGCTTGTATGACTAAGTTTGCGCGATAAGGTTGCGTGGAACAAAGAAGTTCGCTAAGTAACTATGAAAAAAGCAAGCAAGACCGATTGCAGCACCTGTTATCTGGTAGTGTTGGTAATGTTGTTGCACTAATATCGTACGATTGATGGATGGCAATGTAGGAAAGGCTTACATATGTATGTGCCAAATACATGCATGCGTACATACCTGACATACATATGCACGTATTAACGAAATCACTTTATGAAATGACTCAACAGCCATCGAACGGCTAAAATTGCAGCGTAAGGGCGCACGGTAAGTGAAATAATTGTTTTGCGAATTAATGTAGATAAAAAATAAATTAATTATTTATAAGAACATAAATACGCAGACAATATCGTACAATAAATATACAAAAAACAAAGTGCACATATTTACACCCGTTGACAGCTAATTAGAAACGCGATATTTTCGCCATACAAAAAAAGTGTCGTGCATTCGCTGTATGGGGCAGAGAAGACGCACAACAACATCCGGACCAAAACTTTTAGAAAGCAGCCAAATTGCAGTTTATTACACTAAAATTTTATGTGCTAAAAAACTGCGTACTCAATTTTTTATTTGAAATATCAATATTTGATGAAAATTTGTCAATTTTTTATAAAGTTTGAGACTCTGATTTATGTGGTATTTGTTGTAGCTTGAACTAGTTTAGGTTAGGTTATGGTGGGAATCGGTCTGTACGACCAACTCTCTTAGACCTTGCAGATCCCTGGGAGAAAACTCTTAATCTCAAGGAATGCCTGCCAAATAACCAATGACCGGCTATTCAAGCCACGGTCTTGAAGATATCCTCTCTTGAAAGACTAAGCTGTTCCTTTGCCTCTTTCTTGTTTATTTGCGGGCACAGTAACCTAACTGTTACGCATGTCTCTTCATCTCACCAAGCTCTATTGGTCTCTTGGAGTTAGTTTGCCAGTTGCCATATGTAACCCAATGGTACTTCTATCACTGCTCTGTTGAAGAGTAGTAGCTTTCCTGGTTAACTCATCGCCCTTCTGTGCCCCGGAACCGTAATATGGCTGACCTTGAATAGGACACTGATTTGGGGTTGCTTCTCTTGGTACGGAATGGGACCTACGCACCTCATAGCCAATAAAGTGGACAAATTTATTTAGAAGCACAAACTTTAAAAAGTGATGCTATCATTTGGTGAAAAAAATTTGCCACTTCGGTCGATTTTAAGCAAGATAATGAATGGCCTAAAACACTCCCCAATGTTATTAGAAAATCTAATAGAAAAAGTCTTTGACAACCATAGTGCACACAAGAGCTATCGTTTAAATTTCGATAATTTAAATAGCATTTTTAATAAAATCACTAAGTTCTTTTTGTATCGTTTCCATTTCTAGTTTTTATCTATTTGAATGAACACATGTGTATGTCCGTTCTCCTATTATCACAAGTTTAAGTTTTAAAAGACTCTTGATATTTGTTATAGTAATCTATGTCATCTAAAGCCATGTAACTGGTCATCCAATTGAAGGTACTTTTCCAAATAGGGGGTTTTTGACAGATCACTCGGAACTCCTGTGAAACTAAATACATAATTTTTTTCAGTATTCAGTGGCATTTCATCATGGAAAGACTCATGCTTCAACACGTCTTTTTGATACCAAAAATTAAAGCTCGTGATCTCCACATAATTTGGTTAAAACAAGACCCGTGAAATACAATAGGGTCGTTTCGCTGAGCAGTTTATCTCTCGTCTCGGACCAGGAAATCGACCACCAAAATCGTGTGATATCACAGCTTTGGACTTTTATTTGTGGGGGTGTGAAAAGTCTAAATGCTTTGTAGATAAACCAGCTTCGATTGAGGCATTGAAAGCCAACATTACTAAAGTTATTCACGAGATACTGGCCAAATCCTTCCAGCGAGTCATTCAAAATTGGTGTTTATAGATGGCTGAATTACTGCGCTGTTGCGGCCAACATTTGAAAAGTTGCATGCTATGAATGGTGCTACATAAAAATAATAAAAATCGCTCAATCCATATGAATTTTCGTTGTTTTATTTTAATCTAAAATCCGATAGCTCTAAATTGCTCATCTTTACAATTGAATATTGGTTATTATTACTTTTAAAAATTGCACTATTCTTATAAACGTGGTATCTATATTAATGGGCGTATGTGTATGTATGCCTGTAAGTGCAAAACATTTCCTTTGTTCTTATGCATTTTAACAGATTGCGGTTTTTATGAAGCTCAACGCATATGGGACTAGGTGTTCAAGGTTTTTTGTTATATTGCGCCTTTTCTATAGATATTTATATGTATGTATGTATGTATGCAAGCGCAGAATATACATATGAACTTATATATTAATATTATTTCATTTACAAAAACAAAAACTATTCGCACAACCCTCTGAAAGCAACAACAACCAACCCCCAGAAACATTTTGCACTGCTGACTACGCGCCTTTTGGCGAGTGCTTGCCTTCCGTTGGGCACGTAGACGCCCCAAAGTCTCAGAACACCGTGATCTTGAATTTCAC
This sequence comes from Anastrepha fraterculus, assembly GCA_037575425.1. NCBI lineage: Eukaryota > Metazoa > Arthropoda > Insecta > Diptera > Tephritidae > Anastrepha > Anastrepha fraterculus. The sequence continues at coordinate 117,792 of JAYXIM010036550.1, read as the reverse complement.
AACAACAAGACATTTAAAAAAATATCAACTATATCAGAATAAAAGTAAATAATCAGCAACAAGTGAGTTGTAGTAGAGACAGTCGGCAAGGCGAGGTCCCTGCCTATCAGTGCTTGTTTATGATACATTTGTATGCATGCAAATATATTTATGTGTGAATGTCGGTATGTAAGCCAAGCGAACAATACGTCAACACTGCTGAATTCTAGAATATACAAACATACATACATACATACATGTAAAAATGTATTATAAAATGTAGCATATCAGCGAACAAAAAATGATTTTGTATACAAATTGATGCATATGTTTTTTTTGGTCGTGTAACGGGTGTTTGTTTTAGAAGTATAGAAAACATTAATGGGATTTCAAACATTTCAGCTTTATTGGCTTTCTTATTTTTTATGACATATAATTTTATTTTTTGTGTATAATGGTGTAAGGGGTGTTTGATTTAGAAGTATAGAAAAAATTAATGGGATTTCAAACATTTCAGCTTTATTGGCTTTCTTATTTTTTATGACATATAATTTTTATTTTTTGTATATAATGGGTATTTTTTTAGAGTTATGGAACTTTTATTTAAGAAGAAGTTAATAGAATTACAAACACTTCAGCTGTATTGGTTTTCTTATTTTATGACTTTTAATTCTTATGAGTATTTTCATATATGGCCAAATAACGGGTGTTTTTTAGAGGTTTAGAACTTTTATTTTTTAAAATAAATACAAAAAATTAATGGAACTAACAGCAATTACAGAACTCAGCATCAGAAGAAAGAAATTATCACGGCTGCGAAATATATGTATGCATATCTCAATCGATAGGGCTGAAAATATTGGTCATCTTTTGGAGTTAGCCAGAAGCAGAGATACTTTTTAAAATATTATAAAAATTTCTAAATTTGTATTTACGCGTTTTATTGTAAACATTCTTTTTTATACATTTTATTTTTACGCATTGGATTTTATACTTTTTATTTTTCACACAATCGCTAAATTCGGCAATGAATTGCAACTAAAGCAAAAGCAGAATGGTGCTGTTTCGCCTGTTATCGTTCTTGCGTATTTAAGCTGAATAGAAATTTCGAAAACGTTTGTTCACTTGGACGCCAATTATTCCTATCGCAGGTTCTATACAGCAAAAAGAACACCCTATACAAATGATATTCGTCATACAGGCTAAGCGAGTACGTGTTCCGGCAGGCGTAGATAGTCTCATATAAAAGTACACGTGGTCATAATCAACGGGCACGATTTAGATGTTTACTTTTTCTGGTGTCCTCTAAGAATATGATTTGCACATATTTACATGCACACGAAACATATTTGTATGTTTATTTTGTTAAATTTAAGCTGAATAAAAAGCTAAAGCGATTTTAAAGCACAAACAGCACTTAAGTTGTTGTTTTATACGTATTTATAGTTTTTACCAATTTACATGTGAATGCATGTACATCTGCCCGTCGGTATGATTTTTTTTTTCACACGTGCACTTTAACAAATTATATTCATTTGTGTAATTCGAGTTGTTTGTGCAGCTGTAGCCCAATTAGGGAGTACTCACTAAATTGCAAGCGTCATAGTCGTCGTATGAGTGCGAACCGATAGCCAAAGCTTCATTCGGGTTTCACTCGTATTTTTGGATTGGATTGAGTCATAACTCCCTAGACAGATAATGCATCTTCTGAGCGCTTTTTCGCTTCGTCGGGGGTCTCTCAAGGTAGCGTTTTAGCTCCACTGCTTCGTGTGCTTCTCATTAATGATATAAGTTGATAATGATGACTGTTTTTCTCATATCGACTTTGTACTGTAAGCGGATGATCTGGAATTGTTTGCAATTGCCAAGTATCAGTGCGATGTTGATCAACTTGAAAGTGACATTTAGATTCTTAATTTATGATTTACAAAATCTCATCTCGCTTTGAACATCAAGAAATGCTTCAAACTGTCTTTCGCGAGAACGAAAAATGCTTGCAATACGTCGCCTTGCATAAAAGATAATTTATATATTTTTGTATAATCTTTTTTTAGGGTATGCAGAGCCGTTAACGGCTCAATCAATTATCTCCTCTTATTACTTTCCTCTTTATAGTCTCTTTAAGGCTTAGACCTATTACGGTGTTTCTTGTTGGCACTAGAACTATCCAGAAAATTATCAAAACCAAAAAAAAAAAAACAACAATAAAATACAATTAGACACAAAAGTTAAAAGTAATTGTGCCGACTTTCTTTGCACCATTCGCTGCTCATTCCGGTGTTTTGTTGTAATTTTTATCACATCTTAAATTTCGACAAAAATGTAATAGGTGAAGTTTGCAAAAATTGCAACGATAATTTTTATTGCCTTTTAATGTTAAGTTAGTCATGTCAGAGCAGTAACTGACAGCAAAAGGTGAAAAGCCAAATTAAGACTGACAACCTAGTGGCAATAACAGTCAGGCCTGGGAGTGCGCCAACAGCCACAACGAAGCCCCAAAATAATGGCAAATCATAAAAAGCAAAAAAAAGTGAACAGAAACAAAAACATAAAACCAACAGCCCAAAACAACAGCAGCCACCGGCAGCCAATAGCCGTGAGCTGGCAACAATTAGACGCTTAATAGCTTGACAAGGCAGTGAAGCAGCTAACAATACAAGCTGCCTAGCAAAAACCAAAATAACAGAGAAAGAAGGTTTTTCCCGAATAGCAACGTCATAAAAAAAGCCACAAGAGGCAACGAATTTGATGCACAGCCAATCGACACAGCCAAGCACACAGCATCGTCAACAGTGTTGGCAACAATGCACAGTTGAAAAGTTGAGAAAAAACAACGAGCAGTAGACAGAACCGTTAGTGCAGACAATAGATCAGACATATCAACGCTGACCGCAGCCACGAACTGACAAAACCTATTAGAAAGTACCAAGGCGGGAGGCTGAGCGAGAAGTCATAAATCCGCAAGGGAAATCGGTAAAAAGTTGTAGTTGGCCACAAAAGTGGGCCTGCGTCGTTTTAGTTGGCGGCTGCGCATGCGCGCTGGCTGCCCCCAAAGACACCGGAGAATGAGTTGGCCAACACGTCACTACCATTATGCACTCAAAAACTTTGCTGTTGCTGTTGCCTTCATAGACATTCGTTGCCAATTGGATGCCTTCCGACAACGAAATTAGAATAGTCGCCATGAAAAAGATAATGTTATACTTCTACCAACAAAAACAAAAACCACAAAACACAGAAATCAGAAAACAAACAAAAAAGTTAATGTTGTTTTATGGCTTTCGGCAATGCGTCCATGTAGTTGTTGCGGCGATGGTAATGTTAATATTTTCAATGTGGTGTCAGTACCAACAAGAGCAACAAACAGAATGTATGCCACGCGATCAAGTTCATCAAGATCAAAGCGCCTAAGGCAACAAAAAGCACCGATAAAAAGTAACAAATGGCAAGTAAAGGCAGAAAAAGCAACAACAGACAGTGGCGGAGGAAAATAATTGGGATATTTGATCTGGAAAGGGTATGAGCCTTGAACAATATCTCCGTTTTTAGTATATGAGGAAGTGCGGGAAATTCCCTTGAGATTGAATGGCCAACGAGCAAACATAATTCCAATAAATTACAATAAATTGTATGCTTTTTCATAGAGATTCGTCCATTTTACGAGCGGTTTACACCCTTGCGGCATCATCGGTACTTACTCCGTTCAAAATGAGGAAGGAGCTGCCGATACGAGGAATGGCGAGTGCGCCATTTAGCTACTTTCCAAGAGAGCAGCAATGTTGATGATGTTTTTTTTAATTCAAGTAGGCAATATTATATCCATTTTTTTATGTCATAAAAATGATGAAAATGTAGGAGGAGTAGACTTCAGCAAAAGCTAAGTTAAGTACATATATACACCGCAGATGTGCCAACTCCGACAACAGATAATACAATAATAGCAACGTTCGCGGATGATACTGTATTAATGGCATCAAACAATGACGAAAAACTGGCGACTTTTACACTTCAAAAATTAATAAACAATACAGTAAATTGGTTTGACGAATGGGGTATAGAAGTTAATAAAGACAAAACTATCCAAGTTATATATACAAACAAAAAGACATCAAAATATAATCTAACCCTAAAAAACAACAAAATAAAAATCTGCCCAGCAGCAAAATATCTTGGAATAACTATTGACGAAAAACTAACATGGAAGCAGCATATCATTAACAAAAGAAATCAAATCAAGAATAAGTACCGGCAATTAAGTTGGCTAATAGGACGAGCATCAAAACTATCACTGTATAATAAGGTGACTATATACAAAACAATTATTACTCCTATCTGGAAATACGGAATAGAAATATGGGGAACGGCTAAAAACACAAATATTCAGCTCATACAGCGAACACAATCCAAAATATTACGAAATATAACAAATGCTGGTTGGTTTATTCCCAATGAAGCCATACATCGTGAATTAAATGTAGATACTATCCAAGAAACAATCACAAAATGTAGCACTAAGCATATACAGCGACTGTCAGTCCACCAAAACGAAGAAATGCGTAAAATAGCACCGGCAGAAAATACCAAACGAAGATTAAAGCGACTCACACCGACTGATCTAACTATAAGATTTACAGTGTAATCACAAAAAACAATAATAATAATAACAGATTCTTCTTACATTGGTAAAAGAACTTAATAGACCCTAATTGTACAAAAATTACATATTGTTAATATATAACAGACTGTAATAAATAAAGGGAGATATAAAAAAAAAAAAAAAAAAAAAGTACATATTTATTCTAAACAAAATTATTTGGGCCCAATTCAATAATATAACTGGCGAATTTGCTTAAAAATAACTTTCAATAACTGCTTAATGGTTTAGCGTGGCGACTTTAAATTTCCGGCACAATTGAAAAAAGGTGACTTTTTATTTATTTGTGGCCTGGTCTACGAAAAGGTACCTTACGTGCGAAAACAAGTTTTCGAGAAAACAGCAGTTCAAGTTTAAATTTCTAAAAACTCTTGTAACTTTTTTAAATATTAATATTTTTCAATCCGGTTTAGCTTATTTTCTTCAGCATAGATCACACTATCAATAAAATCACAGAAGCAGTGAAAAACGTTTTTTTTATATATAAGTAAATAAGAAAAAGTTAATGCAAATCGCAGAAATCGTTTTAAAAAATAAGCTAGCTTTTGTACCGACATCCATGCCAAAAAAAACGTATAAGACCCGGTGACAAAAATTTTTCGAAGTACTGAATACGATTCTGGTGTCAAATTTGAAAAATTTTAAATGGCATATCCAAGATGGCGCTCCAAACATAGAAAAAATAATTTAAGTTTTCCAAATAGCAACAATAACTATAAATAAGTGACACCTTATTCTACTTCGTGGCTTTTCTGTTACTACGTTTGTGTAATCATTTCTGTTAGTCTTTTGTTCACAAAATAGTAAAAAGTGAGTGTTGACGAGGAGTTTAGTGCCGTTTACAGTAAATATTTTCCTAAAAACAGACTTGAGTATCGTATTCATTACACCTCAGACTGTCCAGGAATGGTTCAGTTTTAAATTTGCACAAATTATTGTCTTCGTTATTCTAATTTGCATCATGACAAAAAAATAAGTCTTTTTCGTATTTGTACTTTTCTTTTTTTTACTTTTAACAAACTTTTCAACAAATTATGACTTTCGGGTTGTCACCATTTTAAAGAGCCTTTCACACACTATTCGAATCAACAAAAAAGTGAAAAATGATTTTTTGACACGTAAGATACCTTTTCATAGACCAGGTCACATTTATTAAACAACAAACAGGATGTATACAAACTAATGATAGATATATTCAAACAAAGCCTCTATGACAAAAGTTGTATGAGGAGTAAGAAAAATCATAATCTGAGGAAGTAGTCTTTAATTTCAACGCAAAAATAAAAAATAAAAAAATTATATCATTGAAATGCTGCCATAGTATGGGTCCAAATCATATATAATACATAGGCATATATTATTTGAAACTAAAGAGGCTCTCTGCCTTATTTCATCATAATGACTCAGTTAGCTGCTTTTAAAATTCTCAGCCGCCACCTCTGCTTATTTTCCCTCATGGAGTGCTGTTATTTGCACCCAAAGTTGGAGCCAACAGTAGCAGCAGCATTGCCACTACAACTGCGCGAATGCCATAATTTGTTGCTGGTATTGTAGTTTTAGCTTTTGATTTAATTTTTTTGGGCTAATCATCAGCTTTTTTGCAAGTATCAAAGTTGCCAGTAGCAATTTTTATACCAACATCACGTTCAACATCCACACTACCACCACCACAATCATCATAATCAGCAAATCCATTTCCAACTTTATTATTAACAACGCTAGTAACGGGCATCATGAGATGTATATAAATGTAGAAGTGTATGCCCTGCAGGAAAATATTACACTGGTTCGGAGCTATCGCGTTCGTCGAGAATTAAGGGCTATAAAAACTTCTTATATAAAAAATAAATCAATTTGAGTTGTCGGTATCCAGTTGCCAGTCAAAAAAAAAAAACTCCCTATAACACAACAGCGGCTAAGAAGCCTTCGAATCAATGAATTTTTCTAAAAGAGTACCAAATTGGGGCGGTCAGTCGGAAAGCAAAAAGGCGTTTTCAGGTTGCCTATAATAGAAGTAGTTCATATCGTTTATCTTGAGATGATAGAACAAACACTAAAAAAAATATTTTTCGCCGTTTTTGGAACAATTTGAGCTCGACCTTAGTAACAAGTGACTAAGAAATTATTATGGAAACAGACATGAAACAAATTAAAAGACCGTCTTTGTATCTTTTTGGACCTTTGTACAACATATTGCGAGTAACTACCAAAAATTGTAATAATCATTCTACCAAATTATAGAAAGTTTTTTGTAGTAGCGTTCGCTCCTCGGCCGACAGGCAATAGCAAGCTTCCGTGTGTATTTCTGCCACGAAAAAGCTCAAAAGCTCCTCATTAAAAATCCATCCGCCCATTCGTAGACGGCATAAAACTGTAGATCCCTCTTTTTGTGGAAAAATATCAAGGCGCATACAACAAAACGAAGGAGCAGCTCGGCCAAATACTCAACAAACCAGTTAAGCATCAATTACTATTTAATTTTTTGCGGTAAAATAGATCTTTTGTTGGGAAATAAATAGTTTGCTTTCCAAAATAGTGACACTTTCCTCTCAAGACTACTTGCTTTTCAGCCCCGTTTAATTGGAATTGCATATTTTCTTTTCTTTTTGTCTTCTCACCAGCTTGTCTTCGTATGAATTACAATTTAACATAAAACATGTGCCGCTTCACTTCAGATTTTCTCTACAGGGTCGCTACGTACATACATACCTACTTAAGTAAGTATTAAAATCGTTACTGTTGCTTCTCAACTCAAGTATTGTTTTGGTTTCATTCTGTTGCCTTCGTTGGCTCTTGGCTTAGTTTAATGTCTTTCGTGTCCAATTACCCTGAAAAGCTGATTGACATTGAGGTGAACAGGTAGTTTAGATAGATGATGTTGCAATTAAATGAATCACCTAAAAGAGATTGTATGTGGTGCAGAAAAGTTGCTTTTACTTCGTTTTTTGATAGTAAACTTTAATATGTTAGTCCATTTAGCTGGGCACGGCCAAGCTGTGGAAAGAGAAATTTGCCAGGAAATAAAAGGGCCTGCAGCGTACTAAGCAGTGAGTGCCAGCTGAACCGCTGAATAGCTCATTCGTCTCATTCAAGGAAGCGTCAATTGCAACAGAAGAAGAAATGGGTTATACAGAAGTGGAGCTGCCTTTAAAGCTTTTTAAATAAAGGTACTTAATTTTAGATTTGCATCAGGCTTATAGCCATACGGAACATAGGAGCTTTCGTTCAAGTGCAAGAAATGTCGTTCTTGCTATCCAGTCTCGAAGAACGTACAAACCTGCCAGAGGCTTCTGAGTATCCAGTTCCGTCACACAAAGTGAATTCTATGGCTGTTCTATGACTGATGCATGCAAATATATTCTGGGATAAATCCAAAAGGTTGGTAGAGAGCAGTGATTCGTGTCCAAAAAGAAATGCAACAAGTTTTCTAAACACTTTGGCGGCGCTTTAATCAATCAAACAAGGTTTTTGTTTTAATTTGCTGTAAATGAAATGAAACGTTGTACATGGATGAGCTTTTGAGGAAGCGAATCTTTCGTCAACAAATGCCTCTGCATCATCTGTAGACTATTCTGGCCGAACACCATCAGCAACGACGCACTGTGGAGATTAACGAATGAGGAACCCATCCTTAGGCAAATCAAACGCAGAAAGTGGCAATGCATAGGTCACACGCTTAGAAAACCGCCAGATAGCATCACAAGAATGGCACTAGGCTGGAACCTACAAGGGAGCAGAGGTCGCGGTCGGCCAAAGAATACTTGGAGAAGATCGATGCTGCGTGAGCTAGCAGATGCGGACATCACATGGGAAAGCGCAAACACAGCAGCGTGTATCCACTCCTGAGTGGATTGAATACGGAAAAAACGATTTTTTACGAGGACGTTAATGTGATTTGGTATTCGGTATTCGAGGATTGGAGTTCAGAGCTTTAGGGCACCAATGGGGATATATGGACTAATATATGACAGATATAGTTCCTCAAGTAAATTTTGGCAACGCGAATTATCGTGGAACGTTGTAACACTGGTTGGATGCGAAGGAATAACGCTAGACGAACAGCAGAAGAATGTAACATCTGAATGAAATTATTCCCCACGACGGCCTGCAGACGTAATTACGAAACCGGCACCCCTGGAGGATGAACAGTCGGACTTGAGGTATGTTTAGTGTCGTTAGAGTCTCACACTGACTAAGACATTTGATTGATTTTATGCCTCGTCGAAAAATAAAATAAATACGGACATACCTTCCCAAGACCCTCACGAAGAATATGAGAAGCTATGTTCATGAGCGAGTGGCAGATGAATGCGTTTTAGATATCTCTGGACTTTACCTCTATTTTTCGTCGAGGACCTGAAAAGCTGAGCTCTAATAACCTTGGGGTTGCCGGAATTCATTAAGACACTTGAGCAGTTCTGAAACCAGTAGGTTCTGGATTGGAAATATGATTTATTTCTGAATATCTTAAAGTGACTCTTATTTAATTCCTAATCGACCTGAGTAGCTAAGTACCTAACATATTTCAAAATTTTATCAACTCTCTAACCGTCCGAGCTTCTGCCTCAATTTTTTTATACATCTTCCAAGTGGTATATGGTTTTGATTTTTGTTTTTTGATGGTAGAAATTCACTCAGAGGCTTGCCCAGCAGCGACCAGCATTCAAAAACGTTCTCTAAAAGTTGATGTTTCAAACCCACAATGGTCTTCGAGCGCAGACCAACTGCATAGTAGTCAAGCCGAACCCACTGTCTGCAAGAACCCACAGCCTGGACGGGTGTCTAATAGGGGTTTCCTATATAATTACGTGCCTGCTAGAACCGCAGGAATGAGTAGATGCCAATATGTCTATTATGTTCCTTATTGCTATAATTTGTACCCCATGCAAAGGTGAAGAGGGTCAGTTATGTGCGCCTAAATGTGACACGAATGATATAATTTTTCGCTTATCTGTGTCGCTTTGCTCAAGAGGGCAAAGAGAGCTTGTTCTCTGACTCTTTCATTCCATTAAAGGGTAAGGAGACTTAAAAACATTATTTTTTTTTTTAATTTTTGTTTGATAAAAATCTTTAGTGTACTTTCGTTTATAATCACGAAATTTATTACCGATTAAATTTAAAATCATGTTAGGGTGCTGATAACTACTGTATGTAAATAAAATTTAAAAATTAATTAACAGGTCAATGAATGCATTGAAGGGAAACTCCTATTTTAGTGAGCTAAATTAAAAAGGTGAGCAGCGCATTTACGCCCGGCAAGCTTCTGCTGATAATCGCCTGACTTGTTTTTTTTTGCCAGAGACTGTAAGTCATCACCAGCCAAATAACGTGACTTTCTACGCTTGATTGGCAACAAAAAACCGCAAATCGGCACCACAAAAGGGGAAGCAATAAAGATTACTCATCAACACGGCAGCAGCAGCCAGAAAATATATGCACACATAAGCACATACACAGATACATAAAATATCAGCGATCAGCAGTAACAACAGCAACAATAATCAGGCTACGAAAAACGTGTTCAACACGAGCGATTGCAGCCGACCAACGCGAATTTGTGCTTTGTGCTTTGCGGGTAAATGTACGAGAATGTATGCATGTATGGATGTGTATGTATATGTAGTATTATCTATGTTGTTGCTACTGCTGCTGCTGCTGCTGTTGCTGTTGCTGCCGCTCGTAAAAGCGATTATGTTACTCATCATCATCTGCAGTATCTTAATGATATTCAGCGAGTCGTCATTTTTCTTTTTGTCGCTGGATCAACGTCATTAGTGCAATTATTATCGCTGGATCAGCTGCAGCTCACAACTTTTGATTGTCGAAGTTTCGCCAAATTTGGTTGAGAGCGATTTTCCGTTGTAGCGTTTGTTGGTGTTGTTGTTGTTGTCGTCTTGCCACCAGTTTTGGCTGTTTCTTTACAGCCGTTTGAACGCTCTTTTGGGTTAATGCTTTTTGCAGCAATGTTGTTGTTATTTGTATTGTAGTTGCTGTTCTTCGTTGTTACTTTTGCGTCGCTTTAAAACGGTTTACTGCTGTTGCTAACCGAATGCGCTGCCGATTTAACTCATCTGCTGTTACTAAGGCAGCGTGCCGCGCAACTGATTGTTTAGGTCAACGAATATGTGGCTGGTATTAACACCGTTGCACAGTGTGTCGTTTTCAATATTTTCTAAAATAAAAGTTAACTAAATGTAAATGCTTTTAAAGAATATTTAATTAGTGATTAAGGATATTTCAGAAATTCTTAAGAGGCTTATACCCATTTTTGCATGAACTGCCTCGACATTTTTCATTGCCTGCCATTATTGATTCGTATTGATTCGTTCAAAGGGTAAATACTATAGGTGGTGGTGTCTTATTAATCACCCTCTCCGAAGATTTGTGACAAATAGCGGGCTACGTTAAGCATATTTGACACTTGTGAACTAGACAGCGGCAGTAGACAAACTTATAAGCAATGGGGCGCTTAAATTTTATTACGAAACAAATAATTTTGTACATATATACAGGATCCGATAAGGAAGTTTCGATGCGCCTTTTATGAGCTCATCGGTATTTCAACTTTTTTCTTATTTTCGGTTAAAGTTAGACCTTAGTAACTGCTTCTAAGATTTGATAAGTTTATTTTAGAAATGTTGCCCCACTAATGCTTTAAAATTTTTTATAAATATTTAATTTTATTCTTTTTTAATAATTTACTGCTACTTTTTTATTATTTTCTAATTTTTCATTATTTTGTTCTATAATGGTTTAAGTAAGTTTGTAAAAAATTAATGGATTTTTTATTTTTTAACTTGTTTTGTTTTTTAATTTTTTTTAATTAAATGCATTAGCTCAAAGTCCAAATAATGTTCTAAAGCATTCCATACCATTTTCTTAATCTTTTTTAGGCTATACCTGTACCCGATTTTTTAATAGGAAATACTTTTGCCCGAACTACAATGCATTGAATGATTAGAACAAAGTAAAAAATGTAGACCGCAGTCTTGTGACAGGTAAACTTTTGCTCGCCGCATTCTTCTGAGTTCCATTTGCTCAGCCGTAAAACACTGTACGGAGCGCAGAAGCACCATAGCTTAACCGAAAGTAGCTTTTTTGCTTGGCGCATATTTGGTGTATATAACTACGTACATACGCACACACGCATAAAAATAAACACATATTCATGTAAAACTTAGGTGGCTTCGCACGCTGACGTAGTACTGCCTATCGACGACTCCTATCTACAATAATAATAAACGAAACGTTTACAACAATAAATACAATGGAAGTAATCAAAGTATTCGTAGCAACATACATACATACATGCACACACATTTAATGCCACTTATTAATGTTGCGTTGTTGTTGCACAATCATCTGTCTTTACTGAGCATTACACAGCACCTGGTAACACCAATAAGCAGCCGAAAAAAGTAGCTGTCAGAAAATACTAGAAAGAGGGAAAGAAAAAAATAAACAATAAATATGTGACAATGACAGCTAAGTCGAAAAGTCAACGTACCAAAATTGACCGAATGCAATTGATGATGTAGATTGCAACAACAAACATGCGATATATGCAATAGCGGCAATAAGCAACAACAGAAGATAGCCAATAGCAAGTATAAGCATTTACATACAAACACACATACATACATACATACATACATACATACATACATACGTACGTACATGTATAAACTTATGTCTGTAGCTGTGCTTATATGAGCAATAAGCCAAGTAGCGATCGTGTCTTTTTTGTTGCCAACCGCAAATAGATTTCATAAAAAGCAATGGAAAATTTTTTGACAACAACAACAATACTAATACACTACAAACATGCTATTCATGCTACATATGCATGCATGTACAACAACAATGCAAAAACAATAAAAGTTGGTAAGCAGAAAAAGCAACAAATCTTTGGTGTAACAACAACAAATGGCAGCTGCTTAGACAGAGCGATCGCGTGAGAGGCTATCAAAGAGTTGAAAAGTCGATTATGAGTCAACTCAGCAACAACAACAACAATAGCAATGAAAGGTATAGCAATAAACAATTAAACAACTAAGCAACAACTATGCGCTGGAGGTGGCTTGTGCCATTTGGCTTTTGTTGACTACTTTTCTGACACTGCCACTCGTTGCTCGTCTTGCGGGCTACCTTTGACGCTGTTGCTGGGCGGGCGGCTAGCGAATTTTCGGTTACACTACTTTGTCTGTGTTGTTGTTGGTGGCAACACGATTTGCAAAAACCACAAGCGCACGCAACAGCAACAAACTTAAACAAACAAACAGCCAGTCGATATGTTTTCATTTCCTTTTATTTATTTGTATTTATTTTTTATTTCACTTTTTTCTCATTGCTCAGCATTTGACTTTTGGTCATTGGCCGTTAAACAGAGAAATCTCTAGAAGTGTAGCAACAAAGTGTAGATAATTTTTTTTTGCTGCTGATTGTTGCTTGCTGGCGGCCTGCATAAATAAATACACATTTTCGCGGTTGGCACACGTCGTATAAATTATTCTAGTCTTCACGTGTGTATGTGTGTGTGTTTGTGCTTTTTCTCAGTTGCGTTGATGAGACTGCGGTTAACTACATGCGAGTATCAAGCTGCTTGTTGTTGGACCTTTGCGCGTTGTGTACTTTGCCTCACAAATCGTTGTCATCGATGCGTTGTCGATGATTCAAATTCGGTTCGAATGCTAATGCAGAAACAACAACCACACTAAACCGTACAGGAAACCGCATCGAATGGAATTAAGTTGAATTGTTGCTGTTTGCGGAAATAATTTACGAACGTGCGCTTGACAACTGAAACGGTTGAAGTCAGTACCTATCTGCGTATATTCCTTGATTATCAAATTTTAGTGAGGCAATAAAAAATAGAAATGCATATTTCAACATTTCCCGCTATGATTAGCTGAAAATCGCTGATGAAATTCGCAAATGTCTGGCCACGTCTTCTTAATGAGTAGCATTGCAAGTATGTACCATATGTATGTGTGTATGTATGTGCATTAGATCTCACGTCTATTTAGTGATTTAAAGAGCTGGTAAAAACAATGTTTTGTGGCAATTTTCCATGAATTTCGCTGTGTATGCATTTTTATTGTGTATGAATTTACAACCTCACATAAGCCGGCGAACTTTGGTGTATGCATGTATGTGTGTGTGAATATTAACGTATGTGTATTTGAACTCAAAAAACGGTAAACGTCTAACTTTGTACGTACGTGTGGTTTTTAATTAAAATTTAAGGATTTTTAGTACACCCTTAACTGAGCTAAGTTTTATACCTACAATCCGTTAAAGAGAAACCTGCGGTCTACTGGGCAGTAAACATACAGATATAACTGTGTTGTAAAATTGGATTTAAATAAAGGTATCAGAAAATTCACAATTAAGTGCGAATGACCTGACATTATGATGGAAAATATGTACAGTAATAAAATAAATCTGTAATTTCTCCTAACGGACACCTCTATTGGACAAACACCTCTCTTGGGCGGATATTTTTTCCTATAACAAGTCTTAAGTATCGGAATAAACTCCCCTCTCTTGAGCGAACACCTACCTTAAACGGGCAAAAATTGACTCACGGTGAGTATCCGCCCAAGAAAGGCTTCACTGTACCAACATTTTATTGCTGCCTTGCTTTGGGAATTTTTTAATGCCTTACTGGCAGGTTATTTGCATTTAATTGTGAATTGCTTTCAAAAAGGGTGATCAATTCAGAGGTACCGGATTTTAAATTGAAATAAAACAAAAAAAATTTAATTGATTGGGCAATCTTTATTATTTTTGTATAGAACCATGCATGATATTTATTTCTTAAAGATAATCTTTCTAACGTTGGCCGTCACTACGCCCTTATTCGGCCATCTGTAAACAATAATTTTGAATGACTCGATTGAGAACTTTGGTCGGTATCTCGTGAATAAGTTTAGTAATGTTGGCTTCCAATGCCTCAACTAAAGCTGGTTCATCCACAAAGCATTAAGATTTTACATACCCCCACAAATAAAAGCCCAAATGTGTAATATCACACGATCGTGGCGGGGCCAATCCAATTCGAGACGAGAGATAAATTGCTCTCCGAAACGACGACACAGCAAATCCGTTGCTTCACGAGCTGTATAGCAAGTAGCGCCGTCTTGTTCGAACCAAATGTTGTGGAGATAACGGGCTTCAATTCTCAGCATCAAAAGGTAGTTTATTCATGGCGCAATAGCGTTCGCCATTCACTGTTACATTGGCGCCAGCCACGTCTTTGAAGAAATATGGGCCGATGGTTCCTCCAGCCCATAGGCCGTACCAAACGTTGGCTGTCTGTGGATATAATGGCTATTCTTGAATGGCTTCGGGTTGCTCTTCAGCCCAAATATGACAGTTTCGTTTATTGACGTAGCCATTAAGCCAAAAATGGGCCACATCGCTGAACACCATAAGTTGACTTGAGCGCGTAATGAAAACTTTTCACTGGGCATAAACGTTCTTGAGGCGTAAGTCTTTCAAATGTCAATGAATACTAAAAAAAAATGTTTTTAATTTGATAGTAGTCACGTGTGGTCTGTTCAAAAATCCCCATTGGAAATAGTACTTCCAATCTGATCACCCTTTATAAGTACATATAGAAAAGGGTATTTACTTGCTTCTCATTTAATTAACTTTTTTTAAAGAAAATATAGTTCAATCTACTAAATAAATTTAAACATTCAAAAATGTTCATCAAAATTTCACATCCTTTATCAGAATTTTTTAATTATTTTTTTGCTGACGGTGCTAAGTGGTTTCAGTCATATAGAAAAAAGTATAAAAAAGATTTTCAATTCGATTGACATTTGGGCTCTGTAATGGCCAATCTATTCCGGATTTGAAAATTTTCCCTTTCTAAAAACAATGGCTCTAGGTTTTTGGTTGCTATTTTTTTTGTTATACACAATCATTACCATTCTTTAGCAATTCCTTTATTCCCTTTCATAAAATTTTGGTGTGAATTATTAGTCGAGGACTTAGCTATCAAACTTTCAAATGGCTGGGCAGTGAAGCAACTTTCCGCATTCATAATCCTTTTAATCAGTTGAACAGCTTTTTCCCATCTCTTTTAGGCCAATTAGTGATGATAAATGTATATTCTTCTGCAAATATCGCCTGGATCCGCCCAATCCTGATTGTTGCAAGTATTTTTCTGCATCCAGGGCGACCATTGTTCTTCTTTCCTGACCTTTTCTCAGCAGAGGTGTATGGTTTGCTAGTTTGTGTTCAGGTTTTTATGTTTGCTTGGGGCAATCGGTCGCGGATGGTGTTTGCACGTATCTCGTTTTCTTTTTGGATCCCTTTAAGCTTTGCTGCTTTTATTGATATTTGCTGATTTTCGCTCGAAAAGCCGCAAAATCTGCTTATTGATGTCTAATTTATGTTCAGAACATTTTTTGGGGCGACTTATTCAGAAATTGCTTGAGAATTGAAAAAGTTCTATTGTCTACATTTGAAAATTTATTTTACAAATTTTTAAGTTTTTAATGAGAATTGACTTTTGCCGTTTTTTTACATAACATCATCAGCCTTTTTTCACTTAAACCACATAATCGGAAAGAAAAATTCTGAGCACTTCAGCTAAACACAACACTTGAGTTACTTGAAACTTGCACTTTTTCATACTAACATTCAGTGAGCTACGAATTTTTATAGAAATGCTGAATGAAAAGTTTGAAATTTTGGCATATTAATATACATTTTAATGCAAATTTTTTGTGAATCTTATTCAAAATTTAAAGCCTTGTGTTATATGGGCTTCATTGCAGAATGAATTAGACGTTTTTCAATATATAAAATAATATTAAATACAAAAAAAGTAGTTAAAACTTGGTAATTCGTCGCACTCCTCTCATTTGAGAGACAAAAGCAGATGACTTAACTTTGCAACCGCTTCAAATCAATTATGTTTTCATTTGCATACAATTTTTCAAATCAAATCCACACATAGTTGTCTGTATAGACTTGACGGCCCATTAAAACTTAACTCATAAAGTCATTAATTTTTAAACATAAACTGATTATGCGGATTATTAATACCATTACTTAAAATTTGACTAATTTGTCCAAAAACTA
The DNA here is from genome assembly GCA_037575425.1 of Anastrepha fraterculus. Lineage (NCBI taxonomy): Eukaryota > Metazoa > Arthropoda > Insecta > Diptera > Tephritidae > Anastrepha > Anastrepha fraterculus. The sequence continues at coordinate 101,060 of JAYXIM010036550.1, read as the reverse complement.
ATCTAATTTCACTAATATTCATCATAAATTAATGTAAAGAGTCGTAAAAATTTCATCAACACGAATGCGTGTGAATAAGAAATTTCGAGACGTGTCTGCGTTGTAGGCTCTAAAAAGAATTATTCTCACAAAATGTGTTCGTATATGTATGTGTGTGTATGCATGACTAATTAGCATTTCTTATCAGCTATTAAAACATATTTCATAAAACCCCCAATAAATTTATTTATTTCCTATGTATTGTTGTTGGTCCCAAAGGTATGTAGCATTGCCACAGTTGCTATGCGGACATTTTTAGTCATATTGGAAAGAGAATCAACAATGAGCGTACAATTTCACAGGAAAAGTTTTGAATGTACTAGTTTTTTTTTGTGAGTCAATAGCGTTATATTTTTGCTGTTGCCAACTGTATAATTTCTCAAATGATGTTAGCGGAAATAAAATAAAAATATGGTATTTATTTTGTCGTCATTATTAGCACTGGAATTTGAGTACTGTAAGTGAGCAATAAACGACTCATTGCCAGTTTAAATACATATTTATGTCGACACTTCTTCTCAGCTGTACAGGAATAAATAATTGATAAGCGCTGTTGCCCTGAGAAACTGTATGCCGTAAGCAAAATAAAAGTAACAAAAAGAAATAAAATGAAAAATATAATACTAATATCACAAAAAGGAAATAAAATCGAGCTAAAATAAAAGTGAAATAAATTAATATAATAAAGGGTTTTCCAATAACAGGTGTTACAGGTGAATGGATTGTGCTATCGAGAGATGATTAACGATTTTTATGGCCGGAATTGGATGGTATTGATCTGGAGAACGTTTATTTTCAACAAGACGGCGCTACGTGCCACACAAACAATGAAACCATTGATCTTTTATGGGAAAAGTTTCCGGGCCGTATTATCTCTCGAAGAGGTGATCACAATTGGCCACCAAGATATTGTGATTTAACACCTTGTGACTTTTTTCTTTGGGGCCACGTGAAAGAAAAGGTCTACACCAACAGCCTAAGGTCGATTCAAGACCTCAAAGATGGAATTTGTGAGGCTATCGAGGACATAGGGCAGCCACTTTGCAATTCGGTTACGGAAAATTTCATGAAAAGGATATTGTCCAGTGAGCGTGGTCGTGGTGGTAATTTGCCTAATGTTATTTTCCACTATTAACGGAATACCTTCCTCTTTATAATGAAATCAACATTCGATCATTTATATTAAAAAATAGCATTTTATTTGAATATCAAAATAACACCTCTTATTAAAAAACCCTATATAAGAAAGAAGATAAATATAAAAAATAAAAAAGCATAGGAAAATGAAACAATTAAGCAATAAAACAGTACTCAACTACTACTACTATAAAAATAATAAAAAATGTAATAATAATAAATAACTAAAACAAAAGAAAAAATAAATAAAAAACAACTAAGAAAACTTACTACAGTAGGTTCTGTTTTTATGCGGTAGATACGTTCCGCAAGAACCAGCATAAAAAAAAACAGCATAAAAAAAAATACTAGTTCTATAGTAAAACTATAGATACGTTTCAAAAGTGCTCAAACCGCATAAATCTGAAATAATGTAATAAAATCGCATAAAAAAGGGCACTAGTTCCATATTATAACTATAGATACGTTCCATAGACCGCATGAATCTGAAATAATTAAATAAAATCGCATAAACAAAATATTGTATTTCTGAAAATTATATGTATCTTTATTTAAGAAACGTCAGAATCGAAAAATAAATTTAAGTCAGAAATAGAATCAGACAATACCCACATGTTGCGCGTTCGTTTAGGATTTGGCGTAAAATCACTTTCGTCACTTGAGGAAATGTACACGTCTGATCTAGATAGTTATGCAGGCGGTTCCATACTTGTAGGGTTAGCATTTCTGATGTAATCTGTGATGAGTTTTTGCTTAGCTGGTTTAGAATCTTGTCATAAAAACAGAACCTACTGTATAGTAATATGAAATAAAGTATTATTAATTAAAATAATACACAGTTAAGCCCTCGCCATTTTTATTTTTTTATTGTTTTTTTTTTAGAATGTAGTTGGGACTTTCCATCAGAAGTTCCATCGCAAAAAAGTATCAAAGCTTTAATAAAACTTCGTTATTTAAGCCTGGGTTATAAGGTCAATAAAATCATTTTTTTTTTTCGTTTTAAGCGATTCCTAATATATTTCAGAATATTCACACAAAGTTACTGAGCCTAATTCTCAATATTTCCGTAGATACAAAGCCAAAGGTAGGCGAGTGCTAGGTAGTTACGCTGTGACCGGACAGCTATAGTACAAACTTTATCTTCTTTTCTCGACTTTTCATTTTTATGATTTTTTTGAATTGGCGTACATGAATGAAAAAAACTAATGCACCTTTTGAAATGAATCATAGCTTGTTCCCTTCAGTATTAAATTCTCTTCTATTTGAACTAACAAAATAGATTAAAAAAAAATTTTTCAAGATTTTTATACCAAGTTGAAGTGAATTTTTTTTTAATAAGCATCTTTCTTTAAAACCTCCAAAAGTTGAAATTTTGGAATTTCTCTCAGTTTTCTTAGTTCATCTAGAATAAAAAATCATGATAATTAGAAATTCATTTGAATTTTTTGCTTTAGATAATAATTACGAGCTGTATCTTGTACGCCAGTTGGAAGCTCCAGCGTTGCAGCGCTCTACTAATTTTTATGTTAAACATTTTTTTCAACTTATTTTAACCAGTACAACAATTTTTTATACTTTTTAAAGGTTCATTAAAAGATAGAAAAAACTTTGCAGTGCTAAATTAATTTTTTCCTTAAAAAAAAGTCGCAAAGAGATGCAATTTGGATCTCATAAACCAGGCTCCACCCTTAATATATTTTCATAGAGAAATAATCAAGTTAAGGGGACAGATACCTGTAAACGGCCATATTTTCACTGATTTTCATTAAAATATTTGAAATGAAGAAGTCAATATATTGTTATCAATATTGGCATACAATTTATTTATACATTAAAATATTAAAAAAAAATTTTATTTTAATCATTTAAAATGGCGGATGTACACTCACTTCTTCCAGGAAGGTCGCAGCAAAGCTTCAAAAAATCAAAAATTTTGTTTTATTAATGTGATAATTTCTATTTGAATTAAACAAAAATGGGAAAAATTCGCGGAATAAAATGCTTCAAAAACAAAAATTAATTTTTAGGCGAATTTTCCGACTATTTTTGTTCCAAAAAAATTATTTTTTCGAAAAATTTTCGAATTGTAAATTCGCATTGAAGATAATATCATAAAAAAGATGTGTACAAAATTTCAGGGAGATCGGTCAATAACTTTTAGAGTTATCTTGTACGCCAATCCTAAAAATATATTTTTGAGAAAAACGCGTCTAAAATCGGCAACGCATGAGGCCGTGACTTTTTGTATTTCTGACCTCTTTACTGAAAAAGAAATACTGCTCCTGTCAACAGGCATCTGTCAGTTAACTCCTGTCAAAATTTGAACGTGCTGCGTCAGTTAGTTTGTGTTTTACAGCTACCTCAATCTACCCAGTAATTCACAGTCGACCACAAACGCAATCGTGTAACAACTTCACAGGAAGGTTTGGCGTTCTTTAATCGCAATACGGAGGAGTTTTTGCGCCGTTTTGTAACCGTGGACGAAACATGGATCCATCACCACACACCAGAGACCAAACAGTCGGTTTCTAAGGGTGAATCGGCTTAATAAACACACGAAATTCAGTTTTTTCCATTTTCTCCTCAAATTACTGGGTAGTCTGATAAAGATAGCTGTAAAACACAAACTAACTGACGCAGCACGTTCAAATTTTGACAGGAGCAGTATTTCTTTTTCAGTAAATAGGTCAGAAATACAAACAGTCACGGACTTATTGACCCGCTCCCGTAACTATACCTCTCCCTGCGCTCGAGATGCAAAGAATAGAGTCGTCACGGTTGACGATCTATATTATAAGAAATACTTAAATTTATGTCCTAAAATTTTTTTGACACATTCTTAAAGGATTATATTAGCATTTTATGAAAAAAAACATTTTTTTTTGCAAAATTTTACAGGTATCTGTCTCCTTAAACAATAAATAAAATAAAACACGAATTACAATACCTTACCTAGAACATCAATCAAGCAAGTCGGTGAACAATATAATCACCCAAGCGCTCTGCAAATTAAAACCCATTAACAGCAGTCTCATTCCCAGCAGCCACATCATCAATAGTTCTAATCGTCAGACGCCAATTATTTCTGGATTCTAGCTGCCGCCGCTGGGGTAATTGCAATTATCACTTGAACAAGTGTTGCGTGAACACTTTTCCGCTTTTTTCGCAAGCAAATGCTTTCCAAAGCAAATTGAACTTAGCCGCATCTCAGCACAAAGACGGAGCAGGAACATAAATTCCAAAGCTGGCGACAATTAAATGCAGCTTTCTAAAATACGTAGTAGCGGTAGCGGGATTTATGTAGAACCTAATAAAACTTCCAAACTAGTTGCACACGGAGCCTAAAAGTCACTTACATACATACATTCGTAGTTGCCCCATACAGAGCGATTGCAACAAAAAGTCGCTTTCGATCAAGTTTTTTTACGAGTTGCTCAACAATCATACAAAATCGCCGAGATAGAAGCCAACAGATGGACCGTCGCTTAGGCAGGTTAACTGGTCAGACAGGCAGACAATATAATTGAACTTAATATACAGAACATAAATTAAATCGCTTACTCGCTAATCACCACTCAGCCATTGCCAGCTACTTAAATGCACAGCGTACTTGCCGAGCTGCTTGGCCATGACTACTTATGCGCTGCAACAGTTGCTCGCAATACTCATTATAGTGTTTGTTGTTGGTGCCTTTTTTTCTCGATTTTTTGACGTGCTTGTTTGTACAACTGTAATTTACGCGCCTCGTTCGTTTAAAGTTGCATTTAAGTTAATTTGCGGTTATTGTTCTGGTTAAATATTGCCGCTGTAGTTGCTGCACGATTTTACTTTGTTGCAGATCTTGTTATTTTTTCTCTTAAGTGTAATCGAGGCTACTGTTTTGCGGATCATTGCAGTTGGAGTAAGTCACTTCATGCTAGGGCACACTAATACACAAACATAAGTACGTGACACTTACTTCATAAATTATCCATGTAAAGATCGGCTATCATTTGCTGGGCTCTTTGCTGAGCGTAGTCCTGACATGTTCATAAGTATATGTATAAGCACATAAGTAATTAGGCAGACCCATCAATTTTCTTGTTATATTTCAGTAAGAAAATTGTCACCATTTGAATTACACAGTTCACTGCTCTTACGTAGTAATTGTTGCTAATGGGTTCCCGTTCCAAAGTCAGTTGAATTTTCGCTTTACTAACATTGATTTGTCAAATATTTTTACAGGCAGTGATATCTACATATATATACATAAATATATATATGCAATAGCGAACGCTAAAATTTTGGAGATACAAATTTCTCACTTCAAGCAGATATGAATTTAAAGAAGAAAATATCATCCCTATTCTTCGACATCCCGTCTTAGCATTGATCATCAATGTGAACGATAAGGGAGATGAAATATGCTCGGGCCCAGCGTGAGAGGCAACAAGAGCTTTTGTAGGGATGGATCCTCAACATTGGAGACAGAGCATGGCAACAGTTACAGATGGCGCGAAGCTGACAGAAGTTGACTTTTTCGAGTATTCTATGAGTTTCCATCAAGCTCGGATGAAACTTCGATGACTATATCTAGTGTTTTGGAGACGAGGTAGCTATAGGCAAACATGTATTGGTTGCTTACTTCTGTAAATACTGCAAAAAGTACTACTCAGATAGCTGGGCAGCAATTAGAGCCCTGAGCTCGTTGTTTGTGTGTTCGAAATTAATCGGGGAATGCCTAATTTCTCTTTCATCTGCATGCGAATACTTCGATATTAGACTCATTTGTATTCTGGGTCACACTGGCATAGCGAGAAACTGCTGGGCTGATGAGCTGGCTAGACAGGGGACCTTGGAGACGGTTTCATCGCAAAATGGGAATATTAGGGTTCCTTTGAGAACTCGGGGTCTACGTTTGCGAAGATGGGTCTTATGGATAGTTCGGAAGCGTTCAAGAAAACTTCTAGGGCTAACAAAGCCACAGCTCTCTCAGAAGCTGTCTGCTCTTGCTCTGCTCTCGTAAGGATAAGATTCAGACATCGGAGTTCTCAATTTTTTGCTACACCAGTAGACATAGGCTTGCAGCTTGAAGTGGTTAGTACGTAAGTAATTAGCCGCTGTTGGTTTTCATCCTCTAATCCAAAGCCTCTTCTTTCTTTTTCCAACTGTCTAGTTCTAGAGACAGAGACAGAGAAAGAGATTGAGTTTTAAATTGAAACTGAAATACAGAAATATTAAGTGTTGGAACAAATATAAAAATAAGTTTGTATTAAACTTGACAATATACATATATATATCAAATGTGATCCTTTAACTCCGATTTGGAGCATAGGGCGTCAAAGGGAACTGAAAAACAGTATCTCCTAAGGTAAAGTACCAGCTTTGTCTTGAGAGATCTTAGCACTTTTTGGAGCTTGCAAGCAATTTTTTGAAGTTCGTAAAGTAACAGCCTCGGAAATGAAATTTCCCCTTTACAGGCTGACTGTGGGCACCTTCATTTGTACGATGGCAACACCGTTCGGTTAAACTACGCTGGCAGTAAAAGTATTTTTATCACAAGTACTGGGCTTGGAGACTAAGCAACTCAGCTAAACTTTTTCAAGTTTTTTACGTGGCTGTCCAGCCAATTGTTTGAAAACTTTTACGTAAAAAGAAATTATAAAAAACAGTGGAACTACATACCATATTTTCTAGGAAAAATATCCCACATGTGGGCCTTTCTATTTGAAGCTTTACTCATCTGCTTCCGATATTATTGACTCATGCACAGCTGCAGTGGTGTAACTAACCGTATTTTGCTATCATAGTTTATCTCTATGCAGGTATTTGCTTCGTCATTTGTGGTTGACAGAAAATGCTAAGTCATGCGCTCACTTAGCTGATGAATGTTTGTGATAATATCGATCTATTATTCATTTGTAAGATACCGAAAATTTTTATAAAATTTAATGGTGTCTATTCTCGAATACTACATACAGATTTTCCCGCAGTTCCTCGGTGAAGCGTGGAGCACTAAATAATAATAATAATAATTTGTGTGGTTAATTTGACAAAATCGGCTATTTCGTGTTGCACTTTTTGCTTAGGAAGTTGTCAACCATTCAGTTTTAAAGCAGTTTTTAAATTTTTATATAAATTTTAGTTCAAATTTTACGATTCTTCTTAGCAAAAGTTGCTCGAGAAGTAAGTATTTTTATGTCTCACTATTCATTATTGCTCCGAATGTGAAAGTAGCATAAATGGGAAAGGTTGTGCTGACAAAAGTCGGTTGATTTGAGTTCGCTATTCTATCTCACTTGCTGATAGACAGATCTCTTATCACTTAATGGTATTTTGTTCGATTGTGATGCTTCTATGAGTCACCAGTGATTCATCATTGTATTATTCATTACTCAACTTGCTATCAGCATCCATGTACAAGTTCGAAAACTTTCGGACAAGCAACTAAAAGTGAGGCTTGTCAATGCTATCTTCACTATTCGTCATTGGTCTCCGGGTGTTTAGTCATTGCATCTAAACTTAGTCCACCTTTTGCAGATTGTTATCAGTTTTTCCTATGTGTAGACTGCTGTTATGCAAGGTTTCTGAACCAATAATCAGTTTCTTTAGCCGTATTGTTTGGTACTCTATGCGTCACTTGTGCTACGGAACCACATCGCGTTTCTTTAACACAGAGCCTTCAAGTGGGCCGTAGCCGAATGGGTTGGCGTGACTACCATTCGGGATTACGTAGGTGCAAGACTTCGTGCATGAAACACCAAGTGATAGAAAATGTTTTTCCTAATAGTGGCGGCTTTTGGCTGGCAATGGCAAATCTCCGAGTGTATTTCTGCCATAAAAAAGCTTCTCTATAAAAACCACCTGTTGTTCGGAGTCGACTTAAAACTGTAGGTCCCTCCATTTATGCAACAACATCAAGACGCAGCGCCACAAACAGGAAGTAGGAGCTCGCCCAAACACCTGATAGAAGTGCACGCCCCAATCATTTATTTGATTTATTTACATAAAACTGTTCTACAAATGAAGCGACCTGCAAATTTATGCCGTCTCCGAACAGCAGAGAGTTTTTATGAGAAGATTTTTCATTACAGGGGGAACGATATGACACCATTCACATCACCCTAAGTTTTTTGTGTGAAATTAGTTTTTAGTGATTTCAAAGACAGAATTGTTCAAAAATGATTACAGTTTTAGCATATATAATATTCACTTTAGCTCGATGTGACCACCTTTTGCCTTGACCATAGCCTTCAAATGGTCAAAAAATGAGTTGCATGCTGCACAAATGTGATCTTGAGGTATTTTGGCCCATTCTCGTATAATCGCTTTTTTCAGCGCATCCATACTGGCATATTTTTTAGTCCTCACCTTGCTCTCCAAAATGGACCAGATAGAATAGTCCATCGGGTTTGCGTCTGGCGAATTCGAAAGCCATTGTGAGGACGAAATGAAGTGTGGAACATGATTTTTTAACCATTCTTGGTTCACACGAGCTTTATGGGATTCTAAAACATTTTCCCGATAGTAAGTCGCATTCGCTTTGACGCCAAGCTCGATAAAAACGATTGGAGAGCGTCCATCAGCGGTCACTGCGGCCCAAACCATTACTTGCGATGGGAAATTGCTTCAAGTGGCCATACGAAGGCTCAAATTTTCGTATGAGCATTCGACCAAGTAAACACGATCGTTTTGAGTGTTTATGAACTGCTCAATTGGAAATTTTTTTCATCAGAAAACACAATGTTAGGTAATTCGCTACGTTCGTGCAAGCACAACAACTCCTTTGGTCTTTCGCACCGAACATTTTTTTGCTGGGATGAAAGGTCGTGTGCTTTTTGGAACTTGTAAGCCTTGACTTTGAGCTCATTTTTCAATATGCTTCGAATGCTGTCTTGCGATATTTTCAGTTCTTTGGCCATTTTTCTTCCACTTCGACGTGGATTTCGTTCAAGTCGAGCCTTCACTTTCCGAACCATTTCGGACGTTGTTGCGGTTTTTACTTGGTCCACCTCTATAGCGTTTTGCAATGCAACGCATCATTGTAACGTTTTATAGATGCACAAATATTTTATTCACTTTGAGGTGACTGAGCTCACGAACAATGGCTGGTTGTGATTTTCCAGCCAAATATAACGCAATCACACTATTGCGTTTGAGTTCCATCACAGAAAAAAAAACAACAAAACTGAGACGCAAATGCTTTTGGTGGCTTATAAACAATAAATTGAACTGCCATTAGAACAATTTTGACGTTGATGTCATGAGCTGTTTTACAGATACAAGTAGTGTGAATTTGGTAACACTTCATATCGTTCACCCTGTGCAGAAGTTCATTCAATGGAGACCATTGCCATTGACTGCCGAGAAGCTTCTGCTATTAATTTTTTTATAATTCATTGTTTTAAAATGTGAAGCATCACAGTGGACTTCGAATCTTGACTCATCAACTAGTAATCACGCCCAAGCCACCCGGTTACGGCAGCCAACTCCTGTTCCACTTATCCCAGTATTTCAGGTTCTTGTTTTTTTTTATCTGATAGTGAATACGTCAATACCTTTGATCAAATAGAGTGGTCGCTTTCAACGAATTCGCTATTTTGCTTGTGCTTGGGCTCTTAAAGTCTTACTTCTCGCTAAGACTCCTCAAGTAGTTCACTTTAGCTCAGGTATATCAAGTTCTGGAGCTCGCGAATCAAAATAGCATTCGTGCGGTTATAGGAATACACAAAAGTTAAACAAATATCGGTGAACTAATGCTCTCACAAAACTCATGAAATGTGTAAAACTACACTTGCAACGGCAAGAAGTGCCAATATATAATCCAGACATACGAATGAGCTTTTAAGATTCGCAAAAACTGCATGCAATGATGTTGCCTTAGATCAACCAATCACGCCACTTTGACACTAAACTGTTCAGGGTTTTCCTAGAACTAACTCCTTTGTTCCTAGAACTAACTTAACAGAGAAGTGATTGGAAAGTTCTACAGATCTGCCAGTTTCTTTTGCACGTCCCTCGCAACTAGTACGCCACAGCCTCAAGCTCACGAAGAAATCTAAGTGAATAGGTAACTAGGTAAACTAAAAAATTTATGCCCTCAAAAGAAGCATGAATTGGGATTAGAGTCAGGCCCGTCCGAGTTTCAAGCATAAGATTTTTATGACAGCCACCGTTAAGTTGCACTTTACTCGCTTTGCGACGCCGCTGTCAAATAAGTAACAGCCAATTTCATTATATCGAACTTATGCGCAGTGTTTGAATGCTGGAAATAAACACCGAATGACAACTCAGTCGCTTTTTCCATTTTTTTCGGAGTAGTGGCATGAAAGCGTGAAATGACTTGAAACGGCGCTTAACACACCCATTTCCACACCTCAGCAATAACCAGCCAAGCAAGCAACCAACTAATCGACCGACTAACGGTACTGTCGGCGCTTTCAAAATAGCAAATAATTAAATTAAAAAATTTAATTTTTAATGGACTAAGCAAATATGGCAATTTTGGATAATAATTCACGCCGACACAAAAGGCAAAAGCGAGTTTCAAGTAAATTGAGAAACGAATATGGATTACAGAAAACAAAAAAAAACGACATTTAGATTAAATTTGGGCAAAAATCAAATAAAAATTTAAAAAAATTGGGCCATACTAGCGCAGATGCCATAAAGCGTTGAAAATATCATTAAGCATAATTATTTATTTATTTTTGCTCTTATTTTGAGGAAGCTGATGATACGTACGAGTGCGGCAGATAGATGCGAAAAAAGTACATAAAAAGTAGAAATTACAATATTTGAAAAACATATACCATATACATATGCACATACATACATATTTACATAAATAAAATAGCTGAAGTGTGCAAATTCGATTTCGCTAGGCAGCGCACCGATTTTCAATCGCCGAACGGACGGACGAACGGCTGAGGTCAATGAATTCATTTGACTACGCTTGGCTTGCTGACAGTTTGGTTGCTTGTTGCTCGGCTTATTTGTTGTTGCCTGTAGCCACGCACCAATAAAATTAGAAATATCAAAACAGTTAAACAAATAAACGAAACAAAAAACTATACCAAGGTAAAAGAAGAAGAAGAAAAAAACGAATGGAAAATTACCAGCATAGAGCCGAAAAAATTGAACGCAAACAACAAACAACAAACTCAAAAAAAAAAAAAAAAAAAATTATAAAAAATAAAAAATTATGTACAACACAACTATTGCTCTCGATGACGAATGCGAAAAGTGGTACACCATTTCGAGTTTGGAGCTGAGTTGGAGCAGCAAATGAAATCTAAAATGTGTATTCAAAGCAGCGCGTACGTTGGCGGCTGGCTGTTGGTGCGGCGAACGCCAAGCACTTCAGAAAACAAAACAAAATCCAACAAAGTAACACCAACAACAACTGCTTTTCTTCTTCGCTTTTACACTTACTCTGCGCTGTTATATGGTAACATAATAATAACGGCAAGAAAGCAGCAATCAATCAGCAACTTTTGAAACGAAATCAAATTAAGTTAATCCAAATTAAATTAAAATTGTAATTGCAGCACCTCAGCTCAGTAGTTGGTGAAAGAAATGCAACAAGTAGTTCCTGCTTAGTAATTTGAGTGATTAGTAGTGGGCGCGAGCTCAATTTATGAGAAAAAGGCAGCGCAGATGATGTAAAGTTTATGTGGAACTACGATTTCTCAGCTCTGAGTGGCAATTAAAAGTCTGCACAAATCATTTAACCCAAGTAATGTACAACACTGCCACTTTTCCAGTAGCACTTTCGAAAATAAAGGGTGGTTAAGTTTCAAGGGCCGGTGTTAATTTGAATGAAATACAATTTTTTTAAGAAATTATTATCATTTCTCTTTATTATGATAATATTAGTACGCGGCACACCTCCATCTGATGGCCCAAATTTTCGATGACGCGGAGGCATAATTGAGGTTCTATGCCGTTAATGTGCCGAATTATCTCATCCTTTAGCTCTTGAATTGTTGCTGGCTTATCGACGTACACCTTTTCTTTCAAATAACTCCAAAGAAAGAAGTCCAACTGGGTCAAATCACATGATCTTGGCGGCCAATTGACATCGCCGCGACGTGAGATAATTCGGCCATCAAATTTTTCGCACAAAAGAGCCATTGCTTCGTTAGCTGTGTGACAAGTGGCATCGTCCTGTTCAAACCACATATCGTCCACATCCATATCTTCCAATTCGGGCCATAAAAAGTTAGTTATCATCTCACGAAGTCGAACACTATTCACAGTAACTGCCTGACCGGCCTCATTTTGGAAAAAATACGGTCCAATGATGCCACCGCACCAAACAGTCACTCTTTGTGGATGCATTGGTTTCTCGGCAATCACTCTTGGATTATCATTCGCCCAAATGCGGCAGTTCTGCTTATTGACGAATCCACTGAGGTGAAAATGTGCCTCATCACTGAAGATGATTTTCTTCGAAAATTGGTCATTCACTGTTGCCATTTCCTGCCACCATTCTGACCATTGACGACGCTTGAAATGGTCAAGAGGCTTTAGTTCTTGAGTCAATTGCACCTTGTAAGCGTGTAAATGCAAGTCTTTATGCATAATGTTCATCAACGACGAGCGTGAGAGGTGCAATTGTTGGGCACGACGACGAGTTGAGGTGGACGGCTCTTCAACCAGCAATATTTTCTGCAGTACGAGCTGTACGAGCATGCACTGGTGTGTTCACATCTCCTACATACCCGGCTTGCTCAAACTTTTACACAATTTTTCCGATTGTACGCACATTTGGACGATTAAATAGACCGAAAAAATCACGAAGCGCGCGATATGCATTTTAATTTGAAGGCCCGTTTTCATAATAAGCCTGAATAACTCTAACGTGTTGTTCGACTCTGTGTCTTTCCATGGTTCAAATTGAATTAGTCTGAAACTGAAAAATGTTAAATAAAATGCAGAAAAAGCTTGACGTTTAGGTGTGGTGCACACTCAATATCGGCCCTTAAACTTGAACCACCCTTTATAATAAATCTCATTATGCCTAGGGAAAGGCGTACACATTTTCTTTTCTGTGGAGTGACGCATCGTAATAAGTAGCCATAACAGCTAAATAGTCGCAAGCTACTTACATACAATACATACATAAACACCCATCAGGGGCACTTGCTTTCCCGATAGGTGGCGCTGATATCCAGATATTTTGAAAATTTTATTTATGGCCCACAAATTTGTTTATTCGGAATTCACAAAACGAGAATAAATATTTTTGTACACATATAAAATCAGTTAGGTGGCTCCGGAGTTGAGATTAAAAAAACCAGCATTGTGGTGTGATTTGTTTCATATTCGAGGCATTAATAAAAAGCAATAAATTTGGGAAAACCAGTTACCAGTTAGTTGAGACACTTGGCGCGTCTTTTGAAATACCCGAGTTCACACGAGTGCAATAGCAAGAGGAGATGTTTCTCTTCAATTTTCGATGACATTGTTTATAATAATGCCTTCATTTTACTTAGCAGAAATACGTATCTATAAATAGGTATCAGGAAAAATGTTGGGTTCCTTTTATGAGAACCGAAATATCGATTTGATAACTTGTGAAAAGGCGTTCATTTGTTTTTCATTACTTGGTCCCATATAAATTATACTTGTAATGAAATCTATAACGAAACTAAGTAGTTTGTGTTCAAAATTTTAAAAATTTAAGAAAATCGCTTTGACAGATTTTTTTGCACCTTTTCTTTGCGAACTGTTCACTCTCTTCAACACCCTATGCGGCTTTCTCCATAATTTCATTGCTGTCAGTCGAATTATTTATTTAGTTTTCTGTCCGTCCACGCTCAAGTTGTGTGCCATGTGTGCATATATGCTGTTGTTGTAACTGCTGCATTTCATTGCAAATGACGCGTTGCAATCAACATTTGCCGCAGTAGCCATCAACAACAAGTGCGAAAGGTAATTTGGAGCAGGAAGCAGTTTACGAGAGTGCAGAGTACAATGCATATAACAACAACAATAAAAATAGTAATAGCAACTACAACAACAACACGGCCAACAATAAGCAATGGGCAACGAGCAACGAGCAACAATCAAATGTCAGCAGCAACAGTCACAATACCGGTGGCAGCAATAAACGGGCAACTCTACAGGAAGGGGTGTAATAGCGAAGCGGAAGGAGGCTTGAAACTACATAAAATTGCGCACGTATAAACAGGGTCTGAAAAAAGCGAGAGAAACAGTAAGATACAAAAACAAAAACAATAATAAAAAAAAGAAAATAGGAAATCGCAACACAAATTGCAAAATCACCAACTAAGTACAACAATGATTGCTGAAGCAACAAATGCAAACAGTTAGCAAACGAAAAAAAAAACAACACAAACACAAGCAAACAAACAAATAGCGTCAGCAACACCAACAATAGCAACAACAATTTACAAGTGTTGCGTACCAACAACAATGCAAACATGAAATAAAAGTGAGCTCAAGCAACAATGATTACTGCAATCTGCAATTGCAAAGTGCAGTGCAGTGCAGTGCAGCTCACACACAACAAAGGTAGCAATTGTGCAAATAACAACAGATACAAAGGCAACAACAACTGTTAGATATAGCAAAGCAATAAGCAACAATAGCTAGCGAGCCAGCCAGCTTACGTGCAACACAGAAAGCAGCAACAATAAACGTGATTGACTGACGGAACGGGCGCAAACAAACAGGCGTACAAACACACAAACATGCACACGCGCACATACATACAAGCGAACGCATTCACCAACTTGCGACTGGGCTGAGCTGAGTTGAATTGAGCTGAGCGATTGCTGTTGTTGCTAGGCGCGTTGAAAGGCAGAAAAGGAGAAAAGGCAGCAGCTACATAAAAACAAGTAGTACAAAAATCATTGGAAAACAGTAGAAAAGAAACCGACTGTGTAAAAGTGTGTTGTTTGGGCAATGGCAATATAAAAAACAAAAAATAAAAAATTATACAAAAAACTTATAAAAAAAAACTTGCATGCACAGAGAAACGATCATTTTGTTGTTAATAATGTTGCTGTCGCTTCACTAACATTCACGGCAGTGTTGGCGCTTAAAAAAAATAATTCAAAAATAATACCCTACAGCTGTTACTTAAACAGCTTTTTGTCAGTGACTTTGGTCATACCACAAGAATTCTATTGAGAATGCAAGCACAAAGAAAACAGTTGATGTTTTATGGACAATATTTAAAAGTTGGGTTAGGTTGATGTAAAAACGGATCTTTCTAGTACAAGCAAAAAGTAGCCAGTTTCCAAATACTTTGCTTTCAAGAGAAAGTGTATGCCGTCGGTTTAAGCGCAGAGATCAATAAAAGAAACCAACGGCATGAGAAACTGTCCTCAGACAGTCATTCTCCTCAGACTGCATTATCAGTGATACCCAGGCTGCGCTCAAGGCCGTGTCATCCTTTGATATCAAGCTCTCAATAGTCTTTATGTGCATGGATAGGCTAAACAAATTAGGTGCGTCACACCCCGTAGGAGAGGCAAAGCACGAGCCATCAGCCACTAGTTTTTTTTAACACAAAATCACGTGTGGGGTATAAATATTAGTCGATTTTAAGTTACTATGCGTTTTGCTGTGTTATTTCATCTCATTTGTGTATGCATGTTTGTGTGTTTGTGTGTTTGTATGCACTATTCGTTACAGTGACGGATCCACGGGGGGGGTTTTCGGGTCCGGACCCCCCCCATTGGAATCATGCTCTAAAATTTTATGTTTCAATTCTGTATGAGTCAAGTTAAAAAAAACAATATTTTTTTATATGCATTAGCAGTTTATTAGATTTTTCTTCCAGTTTTAATTTATTTTATAATAAAAACAATTATAATACGACGGACGCAATTCAAAATTTTGAATAATTACACAGGCCTGCGTAATTTCATTTTTGTCCAATTTCTAAAACGGCTACGAGTGTCTCTTGAAGTTTTTTTTGTGCTGAAAACGAATTTGATCTTGAAAATGCTCCAGCACGTCAGGACTTTTGGCAATTTGTGGTTAAATAGTCAAGAAATGCCGATTTTGGACATCTTTATGCATTTTTTTT
Organism: Anastrepha fraterculus; assembly: GCA_037575425.1. Taxonomy (NCBI): domain Eukaryota; kingdom Metazoa; phylum Arthropoda; class Insecta; order Diptera; family Tephritidae; genus Anastrepha; species Anastrepha fraterculus. Next base: position 84,838 of record JAYXIM010036550.1, on the reverse strand, counting down.
GAGTAAGGTAAATTTTTTTTTATTTTCCACAATGGAATCGCAAAGTAATACTCTGTAGCTTTAAAATCCATTTTTTAAAAGACTTCTAGGATGAATGAAAAAAAAGTTATACTATTTTGAATTTAAGACTTTTAGACATGCAAATTCATTTTCTTAACGCCCTCTTTAATGGCGCAACAGATGCTTATAAAACTATGTATGTTCGACATTGGTGTCGCTGATTACAAATCTGATGTTAGTTTTTTAAAATTAAAAATGGCTGATCCAATATGGCGGACGATCTTTCGAAAATTTAATGTAATTCGCTTGAAACTTGTTATTGGATCTGCCATTTTGAATTTTAAAAAAGGATTCCGGTTTGAATTGCTGCACGAGGTGCTCACGCAAAATATTGATTTTTTGATATTTTTTTAATAAAAGACTGGTTTGAATATTGTTTTTGTCGTATTATAGAAATTTAATAAACAACATATTAAAAATAGACTATTCTTTGATTATTATCAGTTAAACGGCTGAAACTTGAATTTTTCATAGTGATTCTATTAATTTGAGCACCAACTGTACACTGACTGTTCTTGGATACAAATTTTTAACTTTACCTGTTTTTCCTTCTTTTTTATTTTTGGTTCTGATTCTGGATCAAGGCGCTCGAAATAAGAAAATAATGTTCTCTTCATGTTAGGAGGCGTATTAACAATCACATTAACTACTTGTCAACAAATGCTCGACACAATGTATTCTGCTCGTTGAAAGAAACAAAAGAATAGAAGCATGTTCATGCATGTTTAAAGATAGCCTAGTTATTCACCAAAAAAACTTAGGGAAAAATCACTCGGCGCCGTCATCGCGATTTCGTTGGCGCGCTATTTAAAATTTCGAGTTAACAGTACACAGGGTGTCGCCGTTACGATAAGGAAAAGCTGCAACGGCTCTTTCATGGTAACTTTCTTGCCGTTATATAGCAAAACATGTTGTTAGAGAAAAGCGCAATTAAATATATAATATTTTATATAAACACGACCGTTTCGTTTGAAGAACTTTATTGGAGTGAATTGAGTCACAGTAAGCATTAATACAAGAAGAAGAAGTAAAGAAGTCACAAACAGGGTTGATATTTTTTTCGTACTTAAACTATACATGGTTGAATTGCAAGTTGGCTCCAACACATGTTATAATATATTGTATCTTAAATAGGCGTAATTATTTATGAAGGTGTCCCACGATGTATAAAAACCGCCAATTATTCTTGTAATTTTGAATCAAAGTCCTTTACTATTTTTAGAATTTTTTTTACAAGATATCTAGAGCTATTAGTTTTTTCATCGGCTAGTCACGACATGCAGCGCGAATAATGCCATATTTTATTCACGAAATTGATTTTTAATAAAAACACCCTTCTAAAATACCCCGGACCCCCCCTTCATGAAATCCTGGATCCGCCACTGATTCGTTATATGATCGTATGAAGCCGTAGTTGAAGCCAATTGCTGTTATTGTTGTTGTCACTCTCAACTTGCTGTTGTCAAGTGCACAACATTGTTACTAAGCAGTTTTTTGCCATAACTACAACAATTTACGCTATTGTTGTTGTGTCTTTTGTGTGCACTAAACCATGACGTGTCTGTCTGTCAGTTTGTATGATCACCTATGTCGTTTACTGTTGCTGCTGTTGTTGTTGTTGCTGCTGCTGCTATTGCTAACGCTACGTGCTTGAAGCTTTTCAGTAGCTGCGTTTGATTGTTGGATGTTGTTGCTTTCAGCAATCCTGACTGCCTAGGCACACCGCTACGGCTTGGTGTTGTTGCTGCTGCCGCTGCTTCTATGTTGCCATGCCACTGTGGACACCGCTAATGACGTGCATTCGTTAATATACTCCACACATACGTATGCACATATACTGACTGCCTTTGTGCGCATGTATGTACGAGTATGTGTCGGTGCATGCCGTATGTGAAATGACGACAATGACACGCACGAACGGCTGGACGAGCAGGAATTATTTTCGCATTTAATGATTACTTGTATTTAATTTTTTTATTTATTCACTTTACGTGTGATGTATGCATGTGTGTGTGTAAGGATAAGTACATAGGTGTATGGGCTTGATGGAAATGCAACAACAAAGCACCGACAACAATGATGCTACAAATGACAACAACGACAGCAATGAGACAACAAAAGCTGCGGCATCATCCATAATTATTTTTTAAAACTGCTTATGTGATTATTTACCATTTACTGCACAAATGAATGCGTGTATTTATAGGTACGAGCCTGCATCTACATACAACTATGCATACTTACCAACACACACACGTGTGCGTACAAGCAGTATTGAATACTTTTGCGAACATTTATCTTTCGGTGAAAATGAAATAATCCGCTTATTAAAGCGAAACCAATTATTCACTTCATAAAATTACTTACGTACTCATATTGGCGATTTGTGTGCTTTTTTTTGAAAAATATGCTGAGCCATTCTGCACCGTTAATCTTCCCTTATTATTTCTTTGCTTTGTTAGGAAAATTTCCATTGCGCTTAAGTAATAATTATTTTTATTTAATGAATACACTTTTTTGGATGAAAGTATTACATTAAATTTGGTTACGTCGGGTGTTTTTTTAGCTACATGAGAACTATCAATATCGATAACTTAGACTTGACAGCTGATAATGACGAACTGTGTTGACATTTCTGTTCAAAAAGGTTTAGCTGAGGAAGACCTCTGCTGCGTTGGAAAGATTAGGTGGAGAAGGACTTGGTATCACTTGGTGTTTCCACTGGCGCGGCGGTCTGTTAAACTCGGCCATAGTCGCTTAAGCAGTTATCGGGGAAGTAAAGACGAAGAAGGTTTGACTGGTTGGTTGGTGGAACTGGTAACTCTCCAAGAATCCAATTAGCGCTTCCCCACTATTTTATTGCCGCATCCTCGTTACGAACAAGTTACACGGGTTATTCCTTCACGACTATATCCAGTCTGTGCGATTGAGAAACTTTATGAGTTTGCTTGCATTTATATCAGCCAGGTCTTCGAGGTTTTCGAAAAGCGGTTTTCCAAGTATTGACATCCTTGCCTTCTGAGAATTAACATCCTTGCCTTCTATAGCGCACACACAGAGGAAGTGGAACATAGATTCTTTTTTCTTCGGTTGCTTACAACTGTGAGCGTATACAGTGTAAGGGATATTAATTTTGGCTGGTTACTTTCCTATGTGCCAGAAGTCGGTTAACCCTGCCAAGAGTCTGCAGGCCTCCATTCAATCCATATTCGACGTTTGTTTTCGGTTGTGAGTGGACCATAAAGTTCTGCTAACTTTGCTTGCCTTTTTATCTTCCCATCGATAATACGCTACTCGAAAGTTTTTTAAGAAAATTGCATTCTTGATTACATCCAGTGGTGTAGATACCGGATCCGCAAGAATGACAGATCTCCCTCTAGCAGAACCCCCCAATCAACTGAGGTTTGGCAAGTCATCACGAATCGTCTCTCTGTTCGCCAAATTTATATATCACTCTTATACATCGGCCCTTATTTTTTTCGGAACGAGAAAGTAGCCGCCGTTTCGCCGAATAGCGAGTACTACCGAGCGATACTGACTGAATTTTTATTTGCACTATATTATTATACTTGACTGGGAAGGCAGAAAACTCACACGACACTAGAGGGCGAACTAAATAGTTTATCCTTATCTCAAGAATGGCATCAAGTAGGTTCCTCAACGCAGTTAGAGAGAATTTGCGAACACTCATTGGATGCATTACGGGGCATTTTAGTCTTCGTTATAATTTCCGGAAACTAGAATTAGCAGGAACAAGCTTCTGCCTTTTTTGCGAACTGGTTGATGAAACTTCGGAGGAAATTCTCTGCGAATATGCAGCTCTCGCAAGACGAAGACTCGTTCGACTAAGTGATGCGACTCTAAATCCATTAGTTTTATGAAAGAAAGAGTTTGAGATTACACTCAAACTCAACAGAAACCGCCAATTATGCGTTTGCGGTCAAGCACAGTAAACCACATCAGAGATCGTAGTGCATTATGGTCCATATTTTATAGTGCAATTAAATAAAGAACTTGGTTTCAGTTTTCTCGAATGCAATTTGAGATGCCAAGCGGCAATAGGGAAACATATGAGATCACAATGCGTTTGAGTATCTTGCAAAAGTGTTTGTTCCCACGTGGCTAAGCACAAAACTGTAAGTGCGTTTAAAACATTCTGAGAAAAAATACATTTATTGTGGCACCGATGACATCCGCATGAATACAAAGTTAAAAAGTAACACCATCGCCCCATTATGGCGGAGAAATACTCATATATTTAGTCATTAGTAGCTAAAAGCGTAGACCCCATATAGACAGCTTCTCGATATCTCATCAATGTTTTCCGCATCGTGGTGCCAATGGCGCAAAACTAGGCAAAAAAACACGTAATCACAGCAGTGGCACCAGTGGCCGGCGACCATAACATCGGCAATAATGATCAGCAACAGCAATTCTTTGCTTTTTTAACAGCAGAAATCGCAGAGGTGAAGACAGCAATAAAAACAGCAATTACAATAGCAATAACAATAGCGGCAGCAGTAAAAGCAAAAGCAACACTTGAAAGTAATTAAAATGTAATAAATTGAGACGTGGTTGTTGGCGGCGGGCGCCGTGTACGTTGCCGATGACGATGGCGAGGTCGAGAGTTGTATAGTAGAAAGATCAGCTGTTGCTGTTGCTGTTGATGTTGTTGCCATTATTGTTACTACAGTTGATTTTTATGACTGCTGTCGTTCTTTTAATGGCTGTTGCTATTGTTGTCTTCCTTACTGCTGCAGCAGCAGCTCTAGATGTTGGCATCAATCAATGTTCGCTGTTGCCATGAGCCATTGTCCAATGGTGATCAGCAATATCGATGGCCAACACACACACGCGCATATGCACACCTATACACATTTATGCCTATCCAACTGTAGTGATCCATACATACATACATACGTACGTGAGTGAACATTTACAAGCTTGGAAGTTATTTATCTTCTTCGTATTACACTTCGCTTACTGCCTGCCATGGCAACAACGATTGCGGTCATGATCTATGGTAAGGTTTTTTGTTTTGTATAAATTTGTTCAGCTACGTTTTTACAAAATAGGAAATGGTTTCAATTTCTTATTTGTATTTTACCTGTCGATCATTTTATTGCGATTACATTTGGTTGCTAAGCAAAATTTTATCTGCACTCAGTTGTTGCTTTGCCTTGATTTTCTTTTATTCTTGTTTCCATTTTATTTTTTGTTGCTTGGAACTACAAAAACAGCGATTAACTGTGATTATCTGCTTCACTTCGTTTGAATTTGCTTTTTCCGTTTATTTTTTGTTTTTTCTGTAATTTACTTGTTCCTATTTGCGTTTTTAGGGTACTAAACTTTATTTGTTGTTAATTTCCAAATTGCCTGAAATTTTAATTCATTTATTTTAATTTGTATAGCTTTAGCTTTAGCCACGATCGGCCCATTTAAAGTCTGACCAATTTAATGTAATTTATTGATTTTTTTTGTGGTTTTAAACTGTCAGTTGTTTCGATTTATTTTCAGCGGTTTATATTCGCTGATTTGCCTTTTAGTTTTTCTTTTTTGCTTTTATGTGTATTGATTTTAGTAGATTACGAAAATTATATCTGCATATATTTCCACACTCTCGGGAACACTCACACCCTGTAGGGAAACGCATTAGTACCGAACTGGTTCACATCTAGTGACTTTAGAAACTACTTCGCAACTACTACTAACGCAACTGCTGAATTTTACATTGTGGTGTACTAGAAAGTGGGAGTTGCAGATGTTGATTTTTTGACAGTGCAGAGATAGTACCAAATTAGTCAGTTGAGAACTACCACCAAATTAGTCAGTTGAGAACTAGTACGCTATATGTCCGTTTTCGGATGTGTTGATGAGAAACAAATCTATTCTGCCGCAAAATTCGATAGAGTAGAGTAAAAGATAGCACTCAGGAAATTCCAACTTCGATTCTTTGGAGAAGTAAACAAATTTTAAGTAGTTTATGTTTTTGTCGTTCAGTTTTATATAATATTTCCATTATATTTATTTCAATTGGCGCTTACACTCTTTTGTAATGTTTGGCCAAGCTCCTCCTCCTATTTTGGGGGTCCGTCTTGATGTTGGTCCGCAAATGGATTTGAATTTACCTTATCTGAAAAAAGCACCTTACTTTCGAGCCAACAACTAACTAAAATTTTTGTAAATTAATTTATAACTCCTATAGTTTTTGCTCATTTCGAACAAGAAAGTATAAAACTACAACCCCATATTTTGCAAAAAAATGATGGAAAATCACTATACAATTTGCTACATCGACTTTATTTCTTTTCATATAGCTTATTTGCATATATATTTAACGATACTATAAAAATTAGAACCTTCCTGGTGTATTCAAGCCTATACACTTGGATCTCAAATATCTCGAAAACGAGAGATAATTTAGAAAATTGGCTAGAAAACATATTTCTAATTTATTACAACTAATGCTGCGAAAGTATCATAAGAAATCTAAATGGCAATGATTTGATTTGTCAAAAAATCTGCTCATAGCCAAAGAATGTAATCAAAAGCTATTTGCTGAAATTCTCACTTATCAATATGAAAATCTTAATTTACCGATTTACTGGCGAAATCAGAAGTCAATAGTTGAGATTTTCCCTGCAGGGCAAGCTAAAAATCGCAAGTCTTTAACTGTATGTGCTTGTGTGTGTGCTTGTATTTTTTCTTGTTTTGCAGCAATTAATTTGGCCAAGTTGGGTGCGGCAAAATTTATGGTTGCTGGTGAAAATTAATTTCATTTCTAAAATTTTGTTACGAGAGTTTACAAATTAGATGGGGATTTTGTTTAGAAATTAGTCAGGCGAGTGATAAAATTTCGTTCCATATTTTTGAATTTGGCAACGAAAATCAGAGAAGAAAGCATGGAAATATAAATAAGTATATACATATGTATATTGTACTTGTATGTACAGCGGGAAGTTGCGCTGTAAATTTTTTTCATATCAAAAAATTAGGTAATTATTATTTTTTTTCAAAATTGAAGAATTTGAAATTACCATGTAAGAATGCACTTTTCTGTAAATTTGGTATACAATGTTTAAACAACATCCCCCAATGTTCTATATACCCTTTCAGCAATTCCATTTTGTTGAGGCGCGTAAGCTACTGACGTTTGATATCCTACTCTACTTTGCTTCGAAAATAAATTTAATTTGCTTGAACGAGACGGTCGTGTGTTTTCTTCGTTGGACACTCTTCCCCGCTAATATTGGCTATGGGCCCACCTCCACATTACCTACTATTTTTGCGTATGCTCTCTGCATGAAGTGAATACAGTTTTGTTGTGGCAGATGTGCGTCGATGCCCCACTGTCCAAAATTCACCTGTTCGTTGTTGTTTGCTAACCCACCATCATACGAACCAAACACGTCTTCGGAATTCGCTGTATTTCGGCATTGAGCTCGCTCATGACCCCTCTTTTCACATGCAAAATGCATCGAGAATGATAGAAAAACAGATTACACCTTCCGAATTCGCCGTGTCGTAAGAGCGGATGAGTAAACAAGCCAAAGGAAGGGGATTTGCTTGTTTGTGAAGAAGGACAGTATCCGAAAGCAATGAAAACAACCAAACACAAGAAATTATACAAACACACGGCGTCTTCCGCATAAAAACGCAAACAAACTACTGTGAGCGTCAAAATAAAGTGTACAAAGCATTTGGTTATAATATCGATTTTATTTCAGTCTTTTATAACAAAACAATATATTTTAATGTCATGTTTTTTTAATTAGTCTTTGATTCTCTACTAATTACTAGAAAACAACAAAAAAATAAATTACAACAAGAAAAGTTGTAAGACAAAAACAAAATTTGGTGCATATTCTACGCGTCAAAATAAAGTGTACAGAGATATATTTTACAAAAATGATATTGATTTAGTATTTTTTTGATTTCCCTTTTGCTTTGATAACGGAAGACAGTCTTAGGGGCATCGACTCAACTAGTTTTTTTGTCACGTCATATGAAATTTTATCCCACTCTTTATAGCGAGTTTCAGCATATTCATATTGGTGCTTGTCCTTTTCCGGATTTGGTGGTCTAAATGCTCCCACAAATGTTCAATACGGTTTAAGTCCGGTGACTGTGGAGGATGAGCCAATGTCTTAAGAGTACGATAAAGCAGCCATTCTTTTACTATTTTTGCTGTGTGTTTGAGATCATTATCTTGTTGAAAGATCCAAGATCCCTGTAAGTCTAATTTTTGCACACTGGTTAGTAAAATATTTTGTAAAATGTTCAGATAATCTGTTCTGTTTATGGTACTTTCAATAAAAACCAAATTGCCAACTCCGCGTGCCGCCATACATCCCCACACCATCACCGAACCCCCAGCGTGCTTAACTGTGGTTATCAAATTTTGGTCGGCATACTCTTTATTTTTGGTTCTCCAGACTTTAACCGGTTTTTTCTGCCCAAATACCTCGAACTTACTTTCATCGCTAAACAGGACAGTATTCCAGAAAGAAACATCCCAATTTTCGTATTTTTTTGCATAATCAAGACTTTTTTTGATTAACTGTCGATATTAGCGGCTTTTTTCGTGGGAAACGACCATGTAACCCATTTGCGTGCAACGCTCGACGTATTGTACTGGCACTTATGCTAGTATCTGATGCAGTTGAAACTTCTTGTGATATTTTGACCGCACTTTTAAAGGGATTTTTTTTCACATCACGCACTTTAGACCTTACTTCAGTCTCATTTAAAATTTTTGGACGGCACATGGGCGATTTTCTACTTTGCCGAACTTTTTGTATTTGTCAACTATTTCTTTCACAGTATTATGGCTTCTGTTGACGATAGAGCCAATTTCACGAAAGGTTTTACCTTCATTGCGAAGCTTTAGTAACAGTTCTCTAACATCAGTCGAAGTTTGTTTACCCATTATTAAAAAAAATAAATCATAGAATTTAATTTACTGTAGACAAAAACTTTTCACTCTGCCCATCGCAACCAATTAAAATTAGGAAGTAAACAACCAAATATAACGGTATTTTTTACCGTACAACATCGCTAAAATGCTACTGATGTACGCTGTATACTTTATTTTGACGCGTAGAATATGCACTAAATTTTGTTTTTGTCTTACAACTTTTGTTGTTATAATTTATCTTTTTGTTGTTTTCTAGTAATTAGTAGAGAATCAAATACTAATTTAAAAAAAATGAAATTAAAATATATTGTTTTGTTATAAAAGACTGAAATAAAATCCATATTATAACCAAATGCTTTTTACACTTTATTTTGACGCTCACAGTACATTTGGAGGCTTTATATTAATTTGTGTGCGCTTCGTTCTTATTAGTTTGATTAGTTTAAATCTCACAAATCACAAAACTACGATTTTCCTCCTATTGTTTCTTTTGTTCGTTTTTTTTTTGGATTGCGAGCTGAGGTGACGTCAGGCTTGTAAAAATCGCGAAAAGTAAAGTAACTGTTTTTTAATGGCGTCACGTTCAAGTAAATTTTATTGAGAGAACGGAATATTTTAAATGACGATATGCAATAGGAGTATGTAGAGAGAATACTAGTATTTGAAAGGTTGTTGTGTAGTTGATTTGTAATACAGATTAATAAATTATTATGTTCTAACAGCTCTCTTATCTTTTAGTTTCACTCAATATCGTTATATGACCAAAATTGTATAGTAAAGTGTAAATAGATTAATTTACTTGCATTGTATTAGATAGCATTGAGATTTCTTGGCTGTCATGATTACATCTGTATCTTCAATTGGTTATTTTTGTGTGAAAAGATTCTGTAACTGCCCGTCGTACACTATTGTCCACTCTTATTGTTGCTTGAAAGAGATCATAGTCTCCTCGATATTTTTGAATGGATTCTCGAAGCAGGTGGTTGGATAATTATAATTTAATGCATTCGTATACCCCTGCGAGCCGAGAAGTAGTTCTAAGAGTGCAGTGCATCGGTGCACTCCTGATTGGAGTGAGCCGTTCAAAAAAGTAGACTTCGAAAAAGTGTCACGTGTATATAAGTACATAGAAAAAATATGCGAAATCCAAGCGAATACTGTATGTTAGAGTTCGAGTATGTATGTACTTACATATATACTTGATACCAAATGGACTATTCTTTGTGAATTCGAGTTGAGTGCGAATTATCGCTCAACTGGGGAAATATAATTATTGCTCTATCACGAAAGCCCTTTTAGTGGAGAAAGCTTTTATTTTCAATTGTAGGTGCGATTGAGAATCAGCGCAATCGGAAATGTGAGGGGAACACTTGTTCTCAAGTTAACCTCAAATTGAACTCTATTTATGTTGAGATACTTTGCCATAATGAATTTCTTGTAAATATTAAAAAAAAATTTTTTTTTGTACTTGTATAAATTTGCTTGTGCGGTTGTACCTAGGTTAGGATAGGTCAGGCTAGGCTAGGCCAGGATAACTTGATTAACCCACTAGTGGCTCAGATAGACCAGTACTAGTCGCATCATGTTACTAAGTGCATGAATTGGTTTTAAGTGTTGCTACAAATTGAATATTTGTTTAGTAAAACACCTTAAATTATTTCTTCCTGCAAATACCCAAGCAGAACTCTATAATTTACCATATTTATTGAATTATTTGGAAAAGCACAAAGAGAAAATTTTATATCCACCCCATATTTGCTTAGGCGGTACTTATTAACTAAGTAAATATACAGAAAGTGGTTACATTTAAATAAATTGCTTACCTGGAATTGCTGGTGAGTGCTAGCAGATGGTAAATACAGTTAAATACACATACACGGATGTTATATGGTAAAACAAAAAAGAATCCGGCTAGTATTTCTGCATAGCAATCAATAAAATCAATTACCAATAATTACAAATAATTGGATACAAGTGAAGCAGTCGAGTGGAATAACAAATGATGGTGATTATAGCGAACTGATGGGTTGGACGACCTCTAATGGGATGTGCAGAGAAATGACAATATTTATTTGGTTGGGTGTTGGACCAATTCGGGCATGGCAACAAGCGAGGCCAACCAAAACTTTCATGGGAGTGAGCAGTGAGAAAGTAACTGCTCGTTAGTGGTGGGTAAATCATAAATGCATATACAGGTATACATACAAACACATATACATATACATATATGTATGTATGTGCATTTGCATCATGTAAGAATCGCGCTAGCGTTGGTCGGTCACGTGTATGCGCTTGCAGCACGTACAGATGCCACTTGCGGCATGTCCTACAAACAGCACAAACATACAAACGAATTTGATACATATGGACATGCATACATGAATTCACTGTTATCAAACAACCAATATTGCACAAAAACTAGTATAAATGAAGATGCACATATATATGTATGTAGGTATGCAGAGTAAGGTGATTCCATATGTGGGCGCGTATATCCTCCTATATATTGAGTACATGCAATCACGTCAGCAGAAGTGCATGTCCACGACAGCTGCATGTAGACACATCCATACACACATGCATGTGAGCGCCTTTCCCAATATTGTTTCCACCACAATCCATAAGTACTGTCATTATGGCGTGCGTCACTATAAAAAGTTAATAACAAAAAACTTTCAAATAAAATAACTATAATAATTGCAAGATCTTGTGAACAATCATTTTTGTATGTAATCGCTACGAAGAATACAAATAAATAGTTTTGTAAGTAATGCAAAGCATTTTTGTTGTATTTATTGAGTTAAGTTTGCGTCTGGATGACGGCAAAGTGGAGAAGCAACACTATCTCTTACACACCCGCTCACATACCCATGCTTCCATGCACACATGCCCTGTAGGGAAATCTACTATTACCGAAGTGGGCCGACAGATGAGAGATACAGGACGTATATCTGTTGTTTTTGATATGCAAGTAGTACTTAAACTCGACAGATGAGATCTGGATCTTCTGCATTCCTTTCTCTATAGTACTAAACTAGTACTAAACTCTATAGATGAGATCTAGATCCTCTGCATCTATTTTTCTATAGTAATTAACTAGTAATAAATTCGACGGATTAGATCTAGATCTTCTACATCCCTTTTTCTATAGTTCTAAGATAGTGCTAAACTCTACAGATGAGATCTAGATCCTCTGCATTTATTTTTGTATAGGGAAAACGAGTACTAAATTCGGAAAATGTGATCTAGTATTTGTTGCATCCTTTTTTGTATAAGACTAAACTCAACCGAAGATATCTAGATTCTCTGTATCTCTTTTTCCATAGGTAGAAACTAGTACTAAATTCGATAAGAAACTTGTAACAAAATAAAAAATCGATCCAGTAAACTGCATGTCTCTGAATTTAGTACTAAACTAATAACAAACTCGATAGATGAGATCTAGATCCTCTCCTTTTTTTCTACAGGGAGAAACTAGTACTAAATTCAATAAGTGAGAACTAGATTATCTGCATGCCATTTTCTATAGTACTAAACTAGCACTAAATTCTGCACACTGATGTAGGTGTTCCAATGTTCGACTGACCACAAAGTTGCGGTCTTCTACTTTTTGAGATATTGCACTTAAATTTATTATAATAAAATAATAATTATTACGATTTATGAATGCAACGCTTCATTAAAATTTGAAATGTAACAGAAATTACTTACGTTTTTTCGGATCTGGAGGTACTAAATTGGGTTAGATTAGGTTTTTGTGGCAGTTGGCTACGAGTAGCAAACTCACTTAGACCAATTAGGTCCGTTGTGGTACCACTATGTATCACTGGAACTTTACTGTTCATTTTTCATGGAAGCAGTTAGATTTATGAAGCGTAGGAAATCGTTTTATGCCGACACCGGATGGTTCCGTACTTCTAGCTAAGCCTAGACAATTACAAACAAAGTGCTCTACTCTTTCTTCCTCTTTCTCGTCTCTACAACTTCTATAGTATTCATGCAAGTAAAATGGAAGAGTACCTACTATACAGCCAATGAGCGGTGACACAAGCCACGACCTTCGGGATGTTCTCTCTTGTGAGGTTGAGCAATTCTCCTGACCCTTTCTTATCTATTTGGGGCTAAAATAGCCAGGTTGTAACACAAGTATTATTTTGTCTCCGTGACCTATTGGCGTGACCTATTGGCGTCTTGGAGAATATTAATTTGTATCCTTAAATTTCAAGTTGCCATAGGAATTCTGTGTTCATATTCATAGACTCGGCTTTCAATCAGTGGAATATTAGTATTTTTGGTTAGCTCATCGGTCTTGCGATTGCCCTAAATATCTCTATCTCTCGGAACCCATATAAAGCTGACCTTGAAGACGGTGCTAATACCATTTAGAACTGCCAGGCATCCCTGAGAAACCTCCATTGATTTGATGGCCGCCTGGTCGGCACTACATTAAATCGTCATTTTCGTTGAGCCTATAACAAACTGCGATAGAAATAGTAGCCATCACACAACGTCTGGGTGAATATTTACTTATAAATATGATATATTCAGGAGTTCTTTGCTTTGAATCTGCTAAACTCTGAAGACAGATGCCCCTACTAGCGACATGAGTAGCGGAATGGTTCTCAATTGGCGAAATCGCATAAGTTCTGCCTCAGATATGGGTTTCACTACTTAAAGCTTTCTCTGCAGGGCTTACATCCATATGCACCTCCATACATGCCTACATATGTCTGTATGCCACTAAGTACGCGGACAAAGGCACGTACGCCAAGCGCGTTGAAAGGGCACTAAAACAAAAATTCGAAGTATATCTACCTATATTTTATATTTTATATTTTATAAATATTTGGTATACATATCTACATATATTTGATTAAAAAAATGGAATGCCAGCAGCAGCGACAGCAAAAATGTATGCGAAAGCATTTAATGAAATGGGTAATTTTTTCTGATTCCAAAGCTACCAAGCAATTACATACACACGCACACATACATTTTATATTTACATATTTGCAAAAAGAAGAAAAAAAACAGATTTTAATTATTTTATGATAAATCTCAATATTTGTAAGGTTTAGAAATTTCTGCGGTTGGTCAGTAACCTCATGGAAGATCGTTTGGTATTGGAATATAAAAATCATAAGTAAAGTTACGAGCTGGGCTGAGCTTTCGATACGAGAAAATGATGCCAGCTGATCGGCTGAATTTGACTATAGTGAACACACACAAATACATATGTATAGGTATGGATCGGTAATAAACTTACATATCTTACAGAGTGCAAAATAAAGAGGGCAGAGGTCGGAGCAAACTTTTCACTAAGACTTTTTACTCACCAGTATAAGCACCTTGGCGTCCTGACGCTACATCCTAATAATGGAAAGCTACTGCCTTTGATTGTCCTTTGCACAATGGGCCTCCAAGCTTCAGTGGGTCCTTTCTACACCTTAAGGAGGGTGACAACCACCGTAAAATAATTGTCATAAGTCCATTCGAGTTTAACTTTGTTTGTCCAAAAACGTCTTTAACAATTTGATATTACATTTTCAATTTTTATAAAAAAATTAGATAGCTAAACTTTTTTGTAACGAGTTTTATTACATCATAATTTTTAATTAACAAATTTTTTTTAATTTTTAGTTGAACATTTTTTCAAGTTTTTACTCTTGTTCAAATGTGAGTAACTTTTCATTCAATAATGAGTGCCTGTCACCTCTTTCAAGTAGACCAGCAAATTAGTATAAAGTGATTCGAAATACGTACACTTTTCTGGCTCACCATATGTTCCACTTCAAAGGAAGCCGTTTATAATGATTTAATATTTTGCCTACTTAATCAAAATAAATTTCATCCAGCTTACAAGCAATAAAACAGCGCACAAGTCCATACACTCACACACACATACTTATAGACATAAATGGTGTATAAGAAAGTAAATAAAACAATATTAATGCATCCGTGATTAAATCTCGCCAAATAAATGCGCCGCATAGACAGCGTAACCGCATGGTGCCTGACCTATCCGGTCGTTTAATCGCAAAAGATTTTTACATGCACACATACTTATGCACGTAGATGTGTGTGCAAAAGTTAGTGAAATTAAAAAGGCTCGTCTTTGCATTATTTTGACGCATTCAGAACAAAATATCTACTCGTAAAATTGAAAGGCTACTGAGTTGTTTCAGAAATACAAGTACAGTTGTGGGCATTGAAATATGAACAGCATTTAGAGCAAATTGGGTTCGCTACATAATAAATGATTCCTACCTCCTTATTAGGCAATTTTACTCTCAAAAAAAAAAAAAATGTAAAAAATGTTTATGCATTTTAGTATTGAAGTGTTTGAAGTTTAATGATGTTTAAGAAGCAGGTTGTAAAAAGGAGGACTGAAATGCAAAAAATCGATGTTTCGGCCTTTGGCGAACAGAGAAATTGAATGCCTGGGAGATTAGTGCGGCTTATTCAAAATCATTTAAGGACCAAGGTTCTTAAAAGAAAAGAGAAACCCAGAATCTATGGACTCTGCACTTTAAGCAAAGATCGGTCAAGAGAGTGCATAGGCTTGCATAATCGCTTCAGAACTGCCGAAGGCAGTAGAAGGAAGTTCGTAGAAATGGTACGAAGAGATCCATCAAAACTTAGCATCGAAAGAAGCCAATAAATTATTATTATTTTATGTTTAAACTTTATTTTAAATTCTGTCTTCTTCTTCTTTTATTTACCAGGATGCGTAATATATGTTTTTATATAGGGTGTTTTTTTTAGAGGTTAGGTTTTCAAAATGAAATAAAACGTATATAATTTAATGTTATGGCCAAGAATTTAGCTTTATTATAAAGATAAGGGTTTGCGATTATGTTTTAAAAATGATACCCATTTAACCAAAAGTGAGCTTCATCGCTGAACAAAATTTTCTTCGATGCGTCGCGCGAACCGTACCATTATTTTCGTAATAAATTTGCACGATTTGCAAACGTTGTTCAGATGTAAGTCTATTCATTATGAAATGGCAAACCAAACTAAGCATAAATCAAGTGACAGCTGTCAAAAAGACCATCTACGAAAAAAGTAGTGCCAACTTGAAAACCTAACCTCTAAAAAAAACACCCTATATTATTATTTAGTTTTAGTAGTCAGTTTGAAGTCATGGTTTTTTGACCTCTTGAATAAAAAAAATATAATTGAAGATAAATTAAATCTTCTTTTACTGCAAAAAAATTGCGTGCTATGGCTAAATAGCCGAGACAATCAAGTAGAGTAGTCGAACTTAACAGTTTTTTTAGGGACATGATGTTGTTACATATTTAGTATAATATCTCAGCGGGAGAATCACTAAGCATCTTAGTAGCTTTCTATGTCCGTAATAGGTGAATGGATGCTCCCTTAGATGAAACGGAGAATGCTGGAAAAATCTCATTTACGGCGGTAACTACAAGTTTTAGTTGGCCATATTTCTTTGTACGCAGCTGTAAATCACTAATAACTTGAAATGCCATATGTCGGGCAAATAGCATCAAATCACAAAAGCATTGAAGCAAAATAAAGCCTAGAAGTGAGAGGAAAAACTGACCTACCCAGCATTTAGCACGAATCTATTTTCGGTTATGAAATTTAATTTTTTTCGTGTTTTTGAAGTTCGACTGCACAAACCAATGCTTTTCGTGCAAATAATAATATATTTATTTATTTGTGTGCATGTGTATGTGAGTGCGAATGCATATGTATTATTTCTTTCTTTCTTAATGCTTATTGTTGACACCTTTGACTTTCACAAAACTTTTCGACAACAAAAATCATACGATTTTGTAAAAATATGTCAGCGGACACGACATCTTCCACCAATGGCGATAAGTGGCGGTTGCAAGGCGAAAGAAAACGAAATTTAAAAACAACACTGAAATGTTAAACATAAAAACAAGAGGAAAAGGAAAGTAAAAAAATTAAAAATTAAATTATAATAATAATTAAGAACGGAAAACAAAACACCACAAAAACAAATCAGCGAGCGCGCATTGACGTCAAAGCCAAAACCCTATTACGTCGTACAGGTCGAGCGGTCAGCAGCGTAGGCAAGAAATATTGAAAATGGAAATTGAAAATCGAAAATCCAAATGTATTGAAAATATTTGTTGCTTGTAATTTCAATTTCCAACACAAAAAATGTTTTTAAATTATCGATTTGTTTAATTTTCTTTTCGCTTGGCCTTGAATTTGTTAAAAGTCGAACACTCGCATACAAAAAATATCTGTATGTTTGTATGTATGTGTGTATAGGCATATAAATAATGCCGATTTCAGTGCGTCTGTTGGTTGGATCGGCCGGCTCGAGGCAAAGTACACGTCCACCATTCATTAGCGTTGCTGCCTGCTGCCTGCTGCCTTCTGACATATTGATGCGTGTAAATGCAATATTTTACGAAAACATGTCAAACAATTTGTCAAGAACAACTGTTGCTGGTGCGCGAGCTCTTCTGATTGAAAATTCAGAATTTCTGAAATTTTACAGCTGTGCTTAAAAGTAGAATAGAGAAACAAGAAATAAATAAATTATCGACAAAGCAAGCTCAGTGCTACCGAAATAGCAACAACAACAGCGGTGGCCATAACTCATAATCATATGCGTTGCCAAGTGGCAACACGCCCAGTTTTTGGTGTTGAAAAAAAAAGAAAAAAAGGGGGAAAAAGAGATAAAAGAATTAATAAAGTTTTAGCGCAAATGCCAAATGATTTTGTGAAAAACTAATATACGAGGGGTGCCTTTTATATGTCGGGATTAGAGAACAAAAACAAATTTTAATAATCGAAAACCACTTTATTGTTTTTCAAAATATTCTCCATGAAGATCTATAGACTTTTGCATGCGTTTGAACCAATTGTCGAAGCACTTTTGCCACTCTGAATGAGGCACCTCCAAAACATGCATTCTGAATGCCGCAACCGCTTCTTCAGGTGTTGAAAAACGTTGACCTCACGGTTTGTTTTTTACGTACGGGAATAAAAAGAAGTCATTCGGTGCCAAGTCAGGACTATACGGCGGATGACCCATTAATTCGATGCTTTGGGTGCTCAAAAATGCAGTTGTTTGAGCCGATGTGTGAGAGCTCGCATTGTCCTGGTGAAGAGTGATCCGTCTTTGGCGATTCGTTTTTCTAATTTCTTAGAAGACAACTGGCAAACAAATTGTTGTGTCCCACTCAGAATTTACTGTTCTGCGTTGTTCTAGTGGTACGGTTGCGACATGTCCAGTTTTTCCGAAAAAACAGGCGACCATTTGCTTGGAAGTGCTTCGTGCGCGAACAACTTTTGTTGGATTTGGCTCATCTTGAAGCACCCATACAGTCGACTGCTGTTTATTTTCGGGCTCATACGCGTAAATCCATGATTCATCACCTGTCACGATGTCATAGTCGGGTTTCGAAGCCCCGCGATCGTATTTTTTGAGCATTTCCTTCGACCAATCGACACGAGCCTTTTTTTGAGCGAGTGACAAATTGTGTTGGATCCAACGCGAACAAATTTTTGTGACAGTCAAATGTTTATGCAATATTGAATGTATGCTGGTCCCACTAATGCCTAAGATTATCTCAATCTCACGATAGGTCACATGACGATCTTGCAATATCAGTTCGCGCACAGGGTTTCGAAGCCCCGCGATCGTATTTTTTGAGCATTTCCTTCGACCAATCGACACGAGCCTTTTTTTGAGCGAGTGACAAATTGTGTTGGATCCAACGCGAACAAATTTTTGTGACAGTCAAATGTTTATGCAATATTGAATGTATGCTGGTCCCACTAATGCCTAAGATTATCTCAATCTCACGATAGGTCACATGACGATCTTGCAATATCAGTTCGCGCACAGCATCAATGGTGTTCGGAACAACAACTGATTTTGGACGACCCTCACGAAATTCGTCTTGGAGTGAACTACGACCACGATTAAATTCACCATACCATCGATAAACACTGGTCCTTGATGGAGCTTCATCGCCAAAAAATGAATTAAGTTCATCCATGCAATGTTGCTGAGTTAATCCACGTCGAAAGTTGTAAAAAATAATCGCACGAAAATGTTCACGATTTTATTCCATTTTTGGACCGAGATGAATCTTTTAAGTTACTGTAAACAACACAAATAGCGCTGGTATTTCAAAACGTTCTGAGTACGTAAAAACCAAAAAATGGCAAACTTTGCAATACAGCTGTCAGTTGCCAGATTGTAACACCAGGGTTGGCAAATCCCCACATATAAAAGGCACCCCTCGTATGTGTGTATGTATGTATGTATATTTAAATTTCAAAATAACAGCAGAACAAAATAGAATATTTTAATTAAGCTCGAGTTTTATTAAAAAAAAAAAAATTATAATTAAAAAAATTTAATTTTTAATTAATTTATTTATTTTATTTTTTTAAATTTATTTAATCCTAAAATTTATTCTATTTCTTATTTAACAAAAAAAATGTATAATCAAAAAAAAAATATTACGCTAAAAATATGTATATTTTCTAAATTTTGATCGCGCTGAACCAAGTGCGACTATGATCTATAACTTCTCGTACTAAATTGCGGTGAATAGTCCAACTTGGAGAAGTTTTAGCTAATTAGTGAACCCAAGAAACCCCAGTGATAGAAATCTTTTCCATTTATTCATTAAATGCTGAGGGAGCGCTGCTACCAGCAGTTAATGTATCGATTATTGTTAGGCTTCAACTTGGAAAGATTTGACTTAGTGTCAGCAGAATTCAGGGAACACTTGTTTTAGGTTGTTTTTCTCGTAAAAATTCGTCCGTGAGCAAAATATAACGAATCATACTAAATCAAATTATTTATAGGCATAATTAAGGAATTTATGGAAAGAGTGTTGTAAACAGCATTGACTTCCAGCAGAGCTTTGATGATGGGTGAATTTCTTCCATACAGAGTTCTCATAAAGCCAATATGAAAAAAATCTAAATTACGGAGCGCTCTAGATCGAATATTAAGACTGATTCGCTCCCGAAGGGAGGGGCAATCCACAGCACCTTGAATAATATCAAAGACGAAGAATATAGACAAAATCGGCGAGACTGCATAGATATCAAATTGACAAGCAGGCATCTAGAATAATATGAAAACATGTGCTCACGAAAGCAAAGGGAACGTAGAGAAAACCCAATGAAGACTTTTTGTATACATTCTATTCGAGTTATGTGACAGGCCTGATTAAGAAGCTTGAAGGTGAAGAATGCATAATCCATTTGGGAACAAACAAGTGATGTGTAGAGCAATTTAAGAATATACGGACTTGTAAATTCTGTACTGTTGCGCCCCCTTTTGAAAAATTACTCCTAAGTCCAACATTACACCGGCCGATTGCAGACAACAATTAGGGATAAAATAAGATAAGTTTTGCAAATAGAGTAAGTATTCGGAATTTCTTAAAAATTATATCTAATGAAGGCTGCGTTTTTTCCATTCGTCTTACCATTCGCCTTTATTGCCCAAGTGCAAGTTTGAAGTGGCTCAAACGGGGTGTTGATTTTACCAATTTATTGTTGCCTGTGCATTTTCTCGACTGTTTTTCATATGGAAGAAAACGTCTAAAAGCCAATCCAAAAAAATATGAAAAATCAACGCAAGCCAGAATTCAATGAGCTTTAAAACTGCATACTGTTTTCAAAAGATTTTGAATAAAAAGTGTGCAATTTCGATGAAAATGTATACATTTTTTTCCTTTACTTTGCACAAATTTGCCAATTCGATTTATTTGGTTTTTGCCAGGGATTGAAATTGCTCCGTTATTTCCTAGTTTTCATTTTTGCTATCTCTACTACTCCGAACTTGAGCAGATGAGTAGTGGAACAGTAGTGGTAGTACAAAACGCGGGATCAAATGATTTGCTCCGCTCCTAAGCCACGTTTCGCTGGTAGCTGAGAATTATAGTAAAACAAAATTTTCAGTGCTCTCTGTGGTTAGAAGTAGTAGCAAAAAACTCGGAATTGCCCGTCGGCACTACTTGCGAAACTATCCATATGTACTCCCGTTACCGCTACTGCTCTCACTTCTGTTGCACTGCTACTACTGCCATAGCTGCTTTTTGAGCAGCTTTTGTTAGATGTCCGATAGGCGCCCCTTGGAATGTTTGAGAGAAAGATTGTGCGGAAGATTTTTGGACCTTTGGCGACGGCGAGTATCGTAGGCGTTGAAACAATGTGCTGTGTGAGCTGCGACTTTTCGTAGAATCTGGAGAACGTTGTTTCTACAACGGAGTTATATATGTATATGTATGTATGCATGCTTTGTTTGTTAAAAATGACTAGCTACGGTTCTAGGAAGTAGTCATATGGTGGAGTTTCACTGCTTGCTTTGGCCAGTTCTCTGTTAAGAAGAATGCTGTTTGAAGCACATCAGTTATATTTACGTATAGGAATGAATTGGCGCGGGAGTACCATTCAGTAGTGACCGGGTTCGAAAACCCCATCAAATGATCAATGCAAAAGTTATTTAAATAGCGGTCACCCCTCCGAGCATCGGAATATATTTTTGCCAAGAAGAAGCTCCCCATGGAAAAACTATCTACCGGAGGCGGCATAAGACTGCTGATCCCTCGGAGGAGCTCACTCAAACTCCCAACAAAGGGTATAAGCGCCAATCTGCTCAAATATGAACGAGACTTTATCAATAAAACGGTCCGCGGATGACATATGGCAAAAATACATTTTTTTTTGGATGGTAGGACTGTTATAAGCTTACATGGCAAATTTCAGCGTGATATGTCACATAGTTTGTTTTCTGTGCTACTGTAAACAAGTCAAGCTCGTTTGTGTTCTTCGAATTTAACGATGGAAATTCAAGTTGAACAAAGAATTTGTTTGAAATTTTGTTATTCCAACAAAATTTCGGCTTCAGACGCCTTAAAAATGTTGCAGACAACCTATGAGGACTCTGCTCTATCGCGTGCATGTGCTTTCCTGTGGTACAAATCATTCAAAGAGCGCCGTACAGAGGGCCCAAAAAACCACGCCAAAGTCGCTCAAAAATTAAGGTTATGCTGACTGTTTTTTTCGATTACGAAGGTGTGGTGCACTCGGAGTTCCTTCCGCAAGGCCGATCCGTTAACGCTGAATATTATTTAGACGTTTTAAAGCGTTTGCGCGAGAACATTCGTCTTAAAAGGAAGGAATTGTGGGACAACAAGTCATGGTTCTTGCATCACGATAATGCACCACGTCTTGTTCGCGATTATTTGAACAAAAATAATGTTAATATCGTTCTGCAAGCACCGTATTCGCCTGATATGGCTCCATGTGACTTTTTCCTGTTTCCCAAGCTCAAGTTGCCGCTCCGTGGAAAACATTTTGAGACAATTGAAGTCATAAAAGAGAATTCAAAGAAGGAACTGAAATCCATACCGAAATCGGCCTTCCAGAAATGCTATGATGATTGGAAAAAACGTTGGCATATGTGTATCGCCTCCAATGGTGATTACTTTGAAGGAGATAAAATAAAAATTGAACAATAATTAACCGTTTGTATTTTATTAAATCAGTCTCGTTCATATTTGAGCAGAAGGTATATAATATTTAAACACACAACCAATTCTAAGCATCGGTCCTTGTTACAGAGCAGACGTAAAGGTCGTACAATTATTGTGAATTGTGGTGTGAAAAGTTAAATTAAGCGGATTCAAATTTCGATCTAGGCTTACGTAATATTTTGAAATTATACCTGGCACTAAGGATATTTCTTTGATCTTTTTATTAAGCTTTATATTATATAACACTTTACATTGATCAGTGATTTAGCTGAGCGGTCTCTTTATGGGATCTGCCCATATTGCAGTCATCCATATGCACTTTCATTTCAAAGCTTTAAAGGAAGCAGCGTGCCTGTTTTGGGTTTAGGATATATAGTACAACGAACCTAGCTTTGATGAAGCATTTGCTTGAAATCTTCCTCAAATAACTCTAACATTTTGCAAGCTAGGCAAACTGGAAAACAATCGACCGAGTCATTTCGGTAACAAGTCTATTAATTTGTCTACCCACAACGATTGGTTTCACAATGCGTCTCGGGCTGCTTACGCAGAGTCTAAGTATGTATGTGCATACTATATACATGTAAATATGTATGCATGCATTTGTAGGTTTGCGCAATTGTCTGTTGACCGCAGCTATAGCCCGGTTGGCGTGATGCCGCACTAATCTATTTTGGCAGCAATTTCCCTAGAAAACAAAATAAATTTAAAAAAATAAATGCGCCAATTTTTTAAAAGGAAAATAACAAAACCCGAGAAAATAGCGAAATAGTACAATCAACTTGAAAACAAAAACAGAAATTTAAAAAATAAGAAAAGACGTCAATGTAAAGGAAGCGAAGATTGCATCTAAAGCCAGCAAGCCAAATCAAAGACAGCAAAAAAACAACGCCGAACAACATAAGCAGGCAACGCAACATGGTATATATTTGCTATATAATATGTACAACAATAACAAGCAATAAATTGCGTCAGCAATGTAAATTCTTTTCGATTTCCTCACTTACCTAGACTGCTACAGTGCAACCATGGCGCGATGGTGTGGGTTAGTGATGCTGTTGAATTGATCTGTTTTTATTGATGATTGCATTGTTTGACATTTTTGCAAACCATTATTTCACATAGTTGTTAGAGATTTCTCGAAAAAAAAAAAATAAATAAAAAAATATTAATAGTAGAAAGGTTGTTGTTTTTGATTTTAGAGGAAGAGACCTGATGAGCGCAAAAGCTTTTATGGAAAAAAGAAAAGAAGATAAGCAGCTTCAGGAAGCGCAAAAGTTGCATTTGAATTGGTAGGTAAGTAGGTAGGTGAAATTGTTAAAATACCATTTCAAATAGCACTAAAGCGCCGTTTTGACAGCACTATGAGACCTCCAAGAGGCATACATATATCTACAGCCAGCCAGAGCTCTTGATGTAATGAAGAAGATTGATGTGATTTAGGTCGGCGCACTGTCGTCGAATAATTGAGCTCCCAGTAACCTTAATCGTCTAGCTGCCAATCCCGGTCATTTACCTACATAGAAATTGCTCCACAGTCTCCTTCTCTGAATGGTCTTCACAGCTTCTGCAATGGGACTTAAATGGTAAACCTCGATTTTCCGCGTGAGAGCCGATCGTTCAACAACCGGTAAACACAGTTACGAGTTTAGAAATTGAATGGTGTGCAGTCCTCGGGACTTTCTGAGTCCGCCGCCTATTGTACAGTGGCCAAATGAGTTTTCTAAATAGCACAACAAAAAATGGAGCTCCAATTTTTCTGCGCTTTCCTGAGAAAAAAGTTGTGCAATTCCACTTTAACAACAGACAGCGGAATACCCATGATTGGGTAGAAGTCCTCTGCGACTAATTCAGACCCTTTCCTGGCAAGCTCATCAGCAATTTCATTTCCTATATCCTGGAACCCAGATCAGAGAAATGTTAGCGGCACACCAAAGAGATTTGATCTCCTACTTACCGGAGTTGACTAGTTTGGATCTGCAGCAGGGCGTCGTCAGAGCCTTGAGCGTGGCTTGACTATTAGAAAAGATGTTAATATCTCCCTCGCTCCCACGTTTCCTAAGCATTTTGCATGCCTGCAGGATCGTAAAGATTTCTGCCTGAAAAACACTAGCAGTACTCGGCAATTTTAAGGAAGTAGATAAAATTTGCTGAGTTAGAGAAAACCGATTCCATCTTGGAGCCGTCAGTTAAGACAGAAGCACCAGCTTTGGTGCATATTTTCCCCTTCCAATCTTGCCTACTTGGAAAGGTTACGCGGGCGCGACCCTCAGACTCCAGTTTGGGGATAGAGAGATCTGTCCGAAGTTCAGAGAAATACGATGTTAACTGCCCAAGTGCTACCAAGTCCCTTGAGCGATTGTTTTGGAAATCGAAACCATTAACAAACATACCCATTTTTAGTAGTTCCTGCGTTCTTATTGATTTGTAAATCTATTCTAAGGGACGAGAAAATGTTAGAATGTTCAATCAAATTGTTTTCGTCCTTAAAAAAAGTGACCTTAATTTTTCCTCGCACATATCAACCCTTAGCGCGTCCATCCTTTGTTAGGCATTTGGTGCATCTTCTACTCAATTTCGTGGTGCACATCCTGATATTGCGAATGGCAAATGGGTTTCTCAAAGCAGCTTTAATGATAACAGAAATCCAATCAGAGATTTGCTATTACCAGCCGAGATACGATCGCGTTAAAGAAGATTTACACTTATTTATTTCAGTTCTATTCCTGTTTCATGCCTACCATAGCTTACCATCTGATTTAAAATGTCCACAAAGGGCATCAAGCCCGGGACTAAGCGAATGGCGGTCGAACAAAAGTCACTGAGCTGCAGTCGGTGCTAATCTTTATCCCTTTTCACTAGTTCAAAGACAGATCTGAAATAAGAAGTATGAAAGTAGTTTTTGACACTCCCCTCTGCTTTGCTGCCGGGGTATTTAAAATGAGTATAAGTGTGTATGTATGTACGACATATGTATGTACTATATATATTTATATATACATATAATTTAAGATGCCAACATTATTGCTGAGCGCTGCTGAAATATGCATGAGTGAGAGATTTCTGCAAAAATGCGGCAGCCCACATATGTATGTGCATATAAAGGGTGTTTCTTGTAGCGGAGCAAAAGCGCAAGTGGGAATAAAACACAGAAAAATGTTTTTAATATCCATGAAATTGATTTTATTCTACATATACTTTTATTTATTTAGTGTTAAAATATTATTGCGGACATGACATCCAATTTCCACACATTCTTCATCAGGGTACAACAGGGTGTATTTCGGCAGGAACGCCTCGAATGTTGGCTTCGAAGTGACTGTAGCAAGTAGCACCGTCATCATTCATCGCCTCCTCATCACAAGTTGGACTGAGTGCGCGTGAAACAGTTTTCACAGAGCTTCAATTTTCATAATACGCACGATAGCACGATTTGTAAACGTTGCTGAGGCGTAAGTCTTTTCATGATGAAATTTCAATGAATACTGAAAAAAATTATGTATTTAGTTTGATAGTAGTCCTTAGTGATCTGTCAATAAACCCCTATTCGAAAAAGTTTCTCCAATCGATAACCCTTTATTATCGCGCATATACCCGTTTGGACAAGCTCTTCCTCCTGTTTGCAGCTGTACGTCTTGGTGTTTTCCACAAGTAGAGGAACAGTTTTATGTCGCCTCCGTACGACTGCTGCTTGTTTTATTTTGCTATGTGGAGCTTCTTCATGGCAGAAATACACTCCGATAATTGCCATTGTTTGCCGAGGGGCGACCGCTTTGAGAAAAAAAAAATTGTGTCTTTTGGTGTTTCATGCCTGGATATTCGAACCGTCACAGTAAAAAGCATTCACAATTCAAAGTACTCGACCACCAAAAACGACACCCTTTATGTGTGCATGCATACACCCTTGTGCTTATGCATATTTTGCTCACTCGCCCCAAACAAATTGCCTGCATTTTACATTTTGTCGTCGCCTTGCTGAGATTTGCATGACAGATTTGTCGTTGCTCGAGTGTCGTCAACTCACGCGGTCGCACTTATTCATCGCACCAGTGCCCCGACGCTGGCAATGGCAGCCGCTACTGTTTGTTTGTTGAGTTTCCCACTGCTTTTGCTGTTGCTGATTTTATTCTTGTTGCTGTTGGTTTTTGTTTTTGTTTTTGTTGTTCGCATTACATAGCACTGCTGTTGTTCTTCCTGTTGCTAATGTAGCGATTTTTAATGCTATTTCATTAGTTGTTGCTTTTGCCGACGCTTCTTCTTGCTGTCGCCGCTCCTGTTGCTGCTGCTGCTGCCGCTGATCTCTGCTGTTTGCTAATGTTGTCCGCATTGCGGAAGTGACAATGTAATTTGACGTCATTCCGTCGACGCTCTCAACATGGCTATTGTTGTTGCTATTATTGTTTTTCGTAGAAGCTGCCGTTTGACTCGCCGACTCGCCTAGTGGCGGCGTACTTGCATATTTTGTATTCTCTGCAAAAAGTGTTTTTGTATTTTCGCTTTTAACTACATAAATAACTAATGTTGCCGCTGCCGCTGCCGGTGCTGCCTCTGCTTCTTCCGCCGCTGCTGCTGTCTATGTAATGTTGTTATTTGTCGTCAATATAATTAAATTCTTTGTTAGCATTTATTGGCTTGTTTACCCGAAGATAGCAATGGAATTGTTGTGATGGCGTAGTTACTGTAGATATGCATTAGCTTTGGAGCTATTAAGCTCTGGATTTATGTAGTTGTTGTTTTGTCACATTTTCTTGAAATGCATGAAAAGCATTTTTGTTGAAAGTTGACAAACGAAGGTTATATAAAAGCACTTTGTTTTGAATTGTATTAAGTACTTAAAATGATTGTAAAGATATTTTTGTTGTTGTAATTGAACTTGGTTGTTTGTTGTTGTGTAAACACATAAATGCAGCAGTGTTTATGGCAGTATTAATGGAAAGCGCGGCGAAGTGCATACGGACATACCTAAATTTACAGTTACAAAATTATTTGTTTTCAATTTGATAACCTTCGCCACAGTTACACAAATGTGGTACTGGATACAATGCATTATGGCCTAGACAGACGATGGCGTTAATCGGGATTAACGACTTAACTTGAAATTATCTCAGGAATTAAGAGCAACTAATTCGGATTGAAATCTAGACCTAATTCTCACAATTTAAGCAGATTTGGGGAATATTCGATGGCAACATTGCCAAAAAAAGATAAACGCCACCATCAGTCCAGGCTATTAAATAACTACACGGTTGCCCATATTCGACGGACCCATCTGGCAACCCTGTATCTTTTGACAGAGACGTCAAATCGCTTAATGACATACCGCGTTGGAAGCGTCAGTCCAAGCAGATTCTTACCATGGAACAGTACACGCCACGCGAGCGCTCCCAAATTGTTGAAATTTACATTCAACAAAAGAAGTCAGAAGAAGAAGAAGAAGAAAGAGCGTTATCGCCATATGATGACCACTTTTGTGATGCCAATTATTCGTCGAAAGCGTATGAGGCAGTTCTGGTTTCAACAAGACAGCGTTCCACCACACACACCTCGTACCACAATCTATTTTTTGAAGAAATTGTTTCCTCGTCGTTTGATGTCGAAAAATGGCGATTTTGACTGGCCACCGCGTTCGCCCGATTTAACGCCACCTGACTTGTTTTTGTGGGGATATTTAAAATCAAAAGTTTATATTAATAAGCCAAAGACCATAGAAGAGCTCAAGAACAGAATCCGCCGCTATTCCAGCCGAAATGTTAGCTAAAACGATGGAAAATGCTGCAAAACGGGCACAATACGCCGTACAGGCTGAAGGCGGCCATTTGAGAGATATCATATTCAAAAAGTGATGTCAACAAATCTACTTGAACCAAATAAAATGATTATTATCGTCAACATCAAAAAAATTGTGTTTTTCTTTGATTTAAAAAAAAACACATGGATCCGTCGAATATGGGCAACCCTGTAGAGCACTAGGACTCGTTGACCAAGTTTGACAATTTATTTTATTTTTATATTTTTTTATGAAAATATAGTTTATTCCCTTTCACGAGTTTCAAACTTTGCCAAATTAAGAAAAAAACAAAATTTAACAAAAAACCAAAACATTTTCAGCAATCTTTCGCAATTTTTATATACAATTTTTAAAAAAGTTTGTGGTATGTACTTTTATATCCGTTTGAATTATTGTGTAATAAAGATCAAGTTTCATGAGGCACAAAAATCGCGTTGATTTTTTAATTCTTTTTTTTTTGCGACGGTCTTGTGTATTTTGTTTATCATGTAACGAATGCTGCATTTTTTTTTATGTGGAAGAAAAATATGTTTTTTAAAATCAGGGCGATTTTGAAACCACTTACATTTTATTTTATCACAATTCAATGAGATATTGAACTTCCATTAGTAGAACAACATCGAGACGAACGCCTTAAATAGGAGGTGGAACCTCGGCCAAACACCCACAAAGGATGTAAGCGCCAATTAAAAAAATGAAGAGCTACATTAATCGAAAATTGTATATACGATATGAAGACGAATATTCCAATATTTTACCAATGACAGCAGGAGTACCCCAAGGCAATGTATACACCGCAGATGTGCCAACTCCGACAACAGATAATGCAATGATAGCAACGTTCGCGGATGATATTGTATTATTGGCATCAAACAGTGACGAAAAATTGCGACCTTTACACTTCAAAAATCAATTCACAATACAGTAAATTGGTTTGACGAATGGGGTATAGAGGTTAATAAAGACAAAACTATACAAGTTATATATATATACAAAAATACATCAAAATATAAGTTTACCTTAAGAAACAACAAAATAAAAATCTGTCCAGCAGCAAAATATCTTGGAAACAAAAGAAATCAAATATAAGAATAAGTACCGGCAATTAAGTTGGCTAATCGGAGGAGCATCAAAACTATCACTTTATAATAAGGCGATTATATACAAAACAATTATTACGCCTATCTGGAAATACGGAATATGGGGAACGGCCAAAAAGACATATCTTCAGCTCTCAGCTCAACACAATCTAAAATATTACGAAATATAACAAATGCTGGTTGGTTTATTTTCAATGAAGCCATACATCGTGACTTAAACGTAGACACAATCCAAGAAGCAATCACAAAATGTAGCACTAAGCATATACCTACAGCGACTGTCAGTCCACCAAAACGAACAAATGAGTAAAATAGTACCGGCAGAAAATATCAAACGAAGATTAAAGCGACTCACACCGATTCATCTAACTATAAGATTTTCAGTGTAATTACTAATACAAACAAATTAATAATAACTAATAAGCAGATTCATTCTTACATATGGTAAAAATTACATATTGTTAATATATAACAGACTGTAATAAATAAACTATTTATGAATCTCCATTAAGAATTATTTCAATAATTTGTCCAATATGTTCATATCATCTCCTCAAAGTGAAAACAACATTTCAAAAAAGACAAGAAATTGTCTGATTACATTATCGTACATCATCCGCTTTATTTGTTTTTGATAACATTTTTAATATACAGAAACAACGGTCTTGCAGTTTTTCATACTAAAAAGTAGAAACAAAATTTGCCGACAAAAATTTATTCAAAATTTTATTTACGAAAAATAATGGAGCTCTATTGGAAAAATAAAAAATAAAATTAAATTAAAATATTAGTTTGAGGGAAAAGAAATCCAAAAATTTTACGTTTATTTTGAGAACATTTTTTAATGGACGGTCGTTAGCTCCTGGCCGATGCTACAACTACTAAAATGCCGCTCAACTTCGATTAGTTCTGTGATTTTATCGACATCTTCGACTAAGGGCCTGCCTGTGCGAGGTGCATCTTTAACAACAAAAATGCCTGAACCGCATTAATAAACGATTTTAAGTTTAAATTTAATTTAAAAAACAAAATTTCACTTATGAAAAATGATAAAATTCCATTGAAAACAAAAACAAAAAAAATAAACTATATAAAATTAAAACATTAATAAGTACAGTAAATGAAAACACTGCATCAAAATTGTAAATTATATGCATACATGTCTGTAGGTGCGCATTTGTTCTCTAAGCCAAATAGAAGGAAGGAAGGAAGGAAGGCGAAATTCCTCTATAATTATATCGCCTGTCATACGACGAAAATATACAAAAAAAAAAATTATATTTCACGAACGATTTCTTTGAATACGTTTGAAGTTACTGACAGAAAAATAATTACGGTACATAAATTAGACTTGTCACTTAAAAATGTTAAATCTCAATAGGTAAAATTTTTAGCTGAAAAGTTGAAAAGCAGTCCCATGCGATGCTTACCGAGGTAGGACCTACGTTCGATTCACGCTGCGGATACTAAAGTTCTAAAAAATTGCTTAGTCTGCTCAAAAAATTAATAGTTTTAACCAAAATCAAACCTCTAGCAAATTAAATTCTTCTTATTTTTCCTATTCTTGATTGGCTACCTATGCTTTCTCTTGCTTGTTGTTGTCTATTAAAAGCATCAACTTGAACTAATGCCTGCCAAAAGTGGCGCCAAACGCACAAGGATCCTCTGCATTAACCTTCCATATTAGTTTCTTCTTACTTTGCCGCTTCACTAAATTCTCTGCTAATTAATAAGATAAACACTTCTTCGTAATTCTTTACCAAACACATGCGCACGTACATGTGTACATATGTGTGTATGTATGTATATTTAAGGAAAAATAATCTATTTTATTTGTATGGGCCCTATTTTCCTACTCATTAGCTTTGGCGTAAAATGGGCACGAAGATGAAAAAGAAAACACTCTCTGCCTATTTGCCATTTAAATTAATTGCGGTGTTGTATTTATTCTGACCTTTAAGTTTTGGAAAATTCCCAAATTGTGCGCAGCATGATATTCTATAGGCAGATAGGCATAATTTCTCAATACTAAGAAGCATGCAAACTAAACACCAGAAAAGCAATAATAAACTTATATTTCCTCAGATGATATCGACCTTGGGTTTGTTTTACTGCGTGCGCCAAAGCAAGAAATATTTGATTAAATTTTCGGTATAAGATATTTGCACCTAGAACTCATACACACATAGATATTTGTTATATTTTTATTTTTGTTTTTGGGCAAACTCATTTATGGCGAAAGTGATAAATGCTTTACAACTGTTTGTGTAATTGCAGATGCCCGCCCGATTGTGTTGCTTCAGCGAACTACACTGAAATTTTTCACACTATAATTAAGTCTTAAATAATATTTTTCATGAAAACTTATTTTGTGAAAATGGAAGTATGAGAAGAAAACCCTCTTCTTTCTGCTACGTGACTATCAACGCTGGTTGTGATGCAGGAGTATCAGGGAAAGGCAATTTCCCACTAAATCAAATGCTGATTGCTTAACATCTCTCGTGAAACCAAAAATTGTGTTTGCATTTCTATTAGATAAGAGTTTCAAAAGCACAAGCGGATCATAAATATCATTAAAAAATACAAATTTTACCTAAGCACCAGTGGGAAAAGTCTTAATTTTCTACATCAGACGAAAAAATTAATTTTTATAATTTATAAATTTAATTTTGAGTTTAAAAAAAATCCATATACTTTTCTTATGATAAGTAAAACAACAAATACAAAAAAATGTTAATAAAAAAATAAAAATATCACTGATAAGGCCGTCAGCTAACTTCGGCGAGATTTTCGATACGATTGCTGGAATATAGCGACCTTCAGGAAACATAAAGTGTTAGCCTCATGACAACAAGTGACAGTCGACGAAAGAACTACAGTCAGTGATAGGTGGTAAGTGCAAACAAGTGTACAGGGTAGGCCATATAGCGTTTGCTTTTTGAAGCACCTATTTTTTTGAGAATGGTAACACAAATGACATGTCAAATGTGTTCATAATTTACTTAAAGGTTTGACATTTACGAAATGGGACGCTATACGCTTGAACAAAATTGGGAAATATTGAAAACCCATTTCCAAAGTGGCGAGTCTTTTTCTTCTTTTCGGTGGCTACGTCAATAAGCAAAAGTCGGATTTGGGGCTCAGAAAATCCACACGTTACTGTAGAGAAGCAAATGTATCCACAACGAGTCACTGTTTGGTGCGTTTTTGGTCTAGCGGCATCATTGGGCCGTTTTTTTCGAAAATGAGCGAGGAGCCGCGGTTACAGTAAATGGCGCGCGTTACCGTGACATGCTCCACGGATTGTTTCCAAAAATTGAAAAGGATGTCATGGACGACATTTGGTTTCAACAGGACGGTGCAACTTGTCACTACTGCCAAAGTTACACTCGAACTTTTGTCTACCGTTTTTGAAAACCGAATAATCAGCTGAAATTCCGATATCAATTGGCTGCCTCGGAGCTGTGATTTAAGCTCGTTGGACTATTTTTTGTGGGGAGCCGTTAAGGACAAATGATATGCGAACCATCCAGAGACGATTGATGCTTTAAAACACGAAATCGAAGTTGCCATTCATGAAATTGGAGCCCAAACAATCGAAAATGTGCTTAAAAATTGGATTGAAAAATTGAATTGAAAATGGCCTACTGTAAAGCCAGTCGTGGCAGTCATTTGAACGATATTATTTTTCATTCATAAATGACAATGTTTAATCCTCAAGATAAAAGAAAAAGTTTGAAAAAATATTGATTAGTTTTTTTTTTAATAGCCGATTCAAAAAGCAAATTTTACATGGCCCATCCTATATGTGGGTACTAGGTTGTTCAACAATTTTGCGTTCGATAAGAGAGGGCGTTGCTGTTAGCGAAATTATTTTTGTTATGGTGGGTGTACCACATATCACATGAACGTATGTGAAGTTCCCTTTCATTCTGTCAATTTTAGATTTAGATTTAGTAGAAGTCCTAGGCATCTGATGGGGTAAGCAATATCTTGACTGAAGTATTAGGTTGGAAAAAACTGTCTGCACAATGGGTGTGGCATTCGCTAGTAATGGAACAGAAACACATTCGGATGCGACTCTCTCAGCACACATTTACGGCGTTTTCGAAAGAATAAAGTAATTCATCACTGTGGATGAGACTTAAGTCTATCACCACGATACTAAATCAAAAACAGAGGCCAAAGAGTGGTGTTACCCGGTTCTTCGAATTTGAAACGAGTTGAGTTAGTGTGCAGTGAAGGAAAAAACTCGAAATTCGTGCAAAAATACCCAGTTCGCAAGAGAAAAAAATTATTTTGCATCAAGACAATACACCGTGATGCAAGAGAATTTTGCCAATGGCCTGAATCCATGAATTAAAGTTCGAATTGTTGGAGCATCCACCAGATTTGGCTCCTAGTAACTTCCGTCTGTTTCCAGACCTAAACAAATTCACGCGTTGAAAGCGTTTCTCACTGCTTTAGATAGAATGAAGACCCATATAAAAATAGGTAATACGATAATAGAAAAACATCCATTCACGAAAGAAATTTGTGTAGAGAGTTTCACCACTTGTGAGTTACGGCGAGACGAAGAGAAATGTTTCGAGTATTCAAGAATGTCAATTAATACGTTTGGTTACATTTTGTTAAAAATTGAACTGAAAAACAAAGGAAAAATTTTAATAAAACTCCGATCACGGACGCTGGAAGGTTATTTGTGACTTTAAGGTAAAAATTCAAATGGGAAATGTTTACATACCCGTCCACAGCTTCTGAGGTATTTAGCGGAGGGAGAAGAGGTGTGACACATTGAAGCACATAAAAGCACAATCCAAATTTTAAGAAAAGTAACCCTTCCCCAATGCGACCCATAGGGACCCATTCGAAAATGAGACAGAAACCCATTCACAGTAGTTTTTTAGTCCCAGATAATTTATTTTAATTAATCAAATTGCCATTAATACATTTTTCAAAAATAACTCGCATTTATTTTACAGTTGCAAACAATTAGATGATATGCGAACAATTCACTAAAGCAAGCGGTTCGCCCTCAAAAACAGTACCGCACAGGTTCAATCTGACCGTTTGCTCAACGGCTTCATCTTCGTCTCGGTTTTCAACCTTAGCGGGAGCCTGCCGGTATGTGTGGTCTGATATGGTGGCGCCATTGACAATGGTTCTGACATTTTGATTTCAAACTACTTACCACAAAAAAGAAAAAAGCAAAAAAAAAAAACAAAAAACACGTGTCAAGCTTAGTAGTTTGTGAGTGCCTGCATACGTTTTCGCCTCTAGAAGATTTTATGTTTTAGTATAATTTTGTAAGTCCGAAAGCAGGGTATTTCAAACTCAGGCGCCGAGTTGTAAAGGGTGATTTTTTAGGAGCTATAGGAAAGTTTTTCAAAAAAACACACGTAAATTTTAGAAAAATGCATGAAATTTTTATTTAAATCGATAGTACAGTCCATATAATTTAATGTTTGAAGATTATTTCATGCAAATACTGACCGCGACTGCGCTTCAAATGGTACATACGCTTAGTTCAATTTTGGCATACTCCTTCCAATGCTTCGGCCGGTATCACACATATAAATGCTTTAATGTTGTCTTCCAATGCGTTAATTGAAGCGGGCTTGTCTGAATAGACATGAGCTTTAACATAGCCCCACAAAAAATAACATCTAATCTAAAGGCGTTATATCGCACGATCTGGTTGGCCAATTGACAGGTCCCAAGCGTGAAATAAAATGTTCACCGAACTCGCCTCTCAACAAGTCCATTGTTACGCGTGCTGTGTGGCATGTGGCACCGTCTTGCTGAAACCACAGGTCATGCAAGTCAACCTCTTGCTTTTGGGCAAAAAAAAGTTGGATATCATTTCATGGTAGCGCTCACCAATCACAGTTACGTTCCGATTCGCAGCATCTTTGAAGAAGTACGGTCCAATGATACCTCCACCCCATAAACCGCACCAAACTGTGACCTTTTCTGGATACATTGGTAGCTCTTGCAATTCTTTTGGCTGATCTTCACTCCAAAATCGACAATTCTGCTTATTTACGTACCAATTGATCCAAAAATGAACTTCGTCGCTGAACACAATTTTTCGATAAAAAAGTGGATCTTCGGCCAACTTTCCAAGAGCTCATTCACCAAAAATACTGCGTTGCGGTCGTTCGGCTTCAATTCTTGCACCAGCTGTATTTTGAAAGGCTTCACACCTAAATGCTTTTGCAAAATTTTCCACGTTGTTGAGTAACAGAGGCCCAATTGCTGCGAACGGCGACGAATCGATAATTGATGGTCATCATTAACCAGTGGCCGCTGGCCGATACAGCTGCAATATTTTCTTCAGTTCGCACTCTAAACGTGTTGGTGGTTTGATGTACAATAATGTAAATTTGGTTCTAAATTTAGTTACAATAGCTCGAATAGCCGTTGTTCGGTTGTAAGACGATTCATGGTTAAATTATAGACCAAACTGAAGATGTTTGACAGTGAACAACTGCTTAAAAAAGATAATAGCTAAAAAATCACCCGTTAGTTATAGTTCAAATTCTTTACTCCTGCAAGACTTTTGTTTTATGTAATTATAAAAAATACACATCACTAAAACTTAAATTGAAACATTTTTGAATTTAATTTTGACTTTTTGAAAATATAGGAATCTGACTTGGCAAGTGATTATGTGCTTATTTTCATATTAGCTGTTGGTTGAGCTGGCATTTGTTTTCCTTTTGCCAAAACGAGCAGGTGGATATTGAATATTTTCGCTAGATTTGTATATTTATATATCCTCATATAAATACAATATTAGGATGGGCCCAAAACTTGTTTTTCTAGATGCCACGCCCAACTCGCGCCAATTAAGAAATGTGTTCAATGGCCAAAGAAATGAATCAGCTATATTTTTAGTTTATCTTTATTTTACCATATATTTAGCAAAAGTAAATAAAAACGAAAGTAATATTTCGGTTTTTTAATTATTTTTATTTATGTTTTTTTGGGCGTGTCAGCGTCACTACAAAAATATATAACATTTTTTTTTTTAAATCAATAAGTAAAATTTGTTGGCTGTTTGTGAAAAGAAGTTAAAAGTTAAGCGAATTGTGAAGGGAAACATTTCAAGAAAATGCATTCTTCCCTATGAAAATTAAAGATTTGAAAGCGTTGACTGCACGGGTAAATATTAAACTGGTAGATAAAAATAAAATATATGTAGGTGACTCAGTTTGTTCGCCTTAGAACCAATTTAGCGGAATTAGCATTCGACAACATTTTTTTTTCTGGACCATCCTAATAAATATGTACCTACGTACATATAAGCGCTTACGTAAATATATCTTCAGCTGTTAGAAATAGATGTTGTTGTTTTTTTTTGTTATTTTCCAGATTTTCACAAGAATGCGATTGCAATTGCTCTTAGTCAGATAAACAAGAACATTTTTCACTTTCACACCAGCACGCCAAATATTTGGGTTTGAACAAATGAACGGACGGACGTACGGACGTACGAATGAATGGACTTGCTGGCTGCTACACGCATTGGCGTAAACAAATTTGCGAAAATTGTTTATCAAAGGTGAATTTCTTTCAGTAAATTAAATTATTGGAATGAGAAAAAAGTGGTACAGCGCCAGTTCGTTGCTTCAATGAATGAAATTTTCTGAATGGATATTTTGCTCTTGGCGGCGTGGAGGTGTGAAAAGCGGTAGATTGGTGGTAGAATTGGGTGAAAACACGAAAAAAAAGTATTTACGTGTGTTTGAATATTATGATAACTGGTGGCTATGTAGAGCCAAGCGTAAAATGGTAACAGTCTTTAGAGAAGCGTTTATTTGTTTGTGTTTATTTTTTCTAATTTTTTTTAGTTTTTTCATTTCAATTTCTCATTTTCGAACAGCCGCTTTGGCCATAAATCAACCGATAAGACTGCAAAGCGCGGTGTTGACCATTTCGATGGTAAACAAATGACGGTTGCAGAAGAAGAAATTCTGAAGAACAACAAAAAGATTAAATTAGCAATTCGATGACCTCAATCGATTGAAGGCAGTATACTAAGTAAATATTTAGCCAGTTTTTTCTGCTTTTGGCCATTAGGTGCAACTTTGTTTTTGTCTGTCCTCATTTGCTAATCATTGACGCCTTGTCGGTTATCATTTTAATGCGTTATCAAAGAAAAATAGAGATAAATTTAAGTACCGTTGAAATTGTAAACAACATTGTCGTCCAAATTTGTGTTTTTTTTTCTTTGTGGAGTTTCTCGTAATCAGTCTAGTAGAACTAGTAACAGCACAAGTTTTATTTATTACCTTATTGATGAAAAACAAAAATAACAAAACAACAAATTAAAAAAATATGAAAAAAATATTACTGGAAATTTTTTGTGAAGTAATAAACTGAAACATTTATTTAATTTAATTTTCCTTTGAAATGAAACGAAAATCAGCCTTTTTAGACTTTGAATGAAATTCTGAGTGAGCGTAAAGCAGTAGGCGTGAAACTAGCGCGCGTAATATGTTTGAGAAAAAAATAATTTTTGTTTATAAAATTGCACTTTTCCGACAATTGAAGGGGGTTTCTCTGTGTGGTACTTACTAAACTTAATATAAAATAAAATAGTTGGAAATTACTTCGTGTTTAAATTGAAAATTATCTAACACGCGCCAAATTTAAACACAATTTTATATACATTTTTTCCATTACACTATTCAACAGCATTTTGTGGCAATTATGGGTAAGAGCATATACTGCTCTCCCTTGCGGAAGGACCTCAATAAATATAGTAAATATTAGTTTGGGAATCCATAATTTTTTTTCGGTAGGTGGCTGTAGCGATCGATATCTCATCAAGTATCGATCAAACAATTTAAAGTTTATGCTCGATGTCAAGGTGACATTTCACACTGAAAAACTTCGTTTGCTGTTTTTTGTTTGTTGCATTCAGTTGTGAGTAACAGAGTGTCAATAATGGAAGTCAACAAAGTGAAAATTCGGTTACAGTTTACAATGTTTCTTTGACAAAGGCGATAATGTAAGCCAGCCTTGGTCTAAGGCATGTAAGAGAAGGCACCTTAAGGTGATGAAATATTGAAGAATAAATGAAGATTATAAAAGAATAATTGAAGATTATAAAGGTAGGTAGGTAGGTAGGTAGGGTGGTTGTCATAGAGACACACTTATACCTTCCGCAGATCCATTGTGATACCACTGGAGCTTATCCTTACTCTACGTGTGCCTTTTCAAGCCATTCGGTAGCTTTAATAAACAAGCAGAGCTTCGTTAGTTTTAGATGGGCTATGTCCGCTACATCGGTTAGAAATGCTGTATCAAGAGTGTGCAGGCTTCTCATAGCTAGGCTTTCACACTCACTTAAAAGGTGTCTGACTGTTTCCTCTTCTTCTGTATTAAGACAACTTCTACAGAAATCGAAGTACGGGAGTCCTGACCTTCTAGCGTGGCTGCCTATTAAACAATTACCAGTTAATACACCTATCATTTTTCTCTGTTGAATCTTAGCAAGATCTTCGATCGACCGCTGTTCCAGTTCGGCCATGTCTGTCTGCTTAGTTCGCATGTTGTGAGGTTTTGCCAGATTGTATTTACCTTTTTGATGGTTTCCCTGTCTATAAGTAATTAACAAGTGGTTATCAGCGCCTTATCCGGTTCGAGATCGAGCGTTGTACCGGCTCTTGCAAGTTCATCCGCCTTACAATTTCCTGGAATGTTCCTGTGGCCTGGTACCCAGATAAGATGCACCTTGTAGCACTTAGATACGTCATTTAGTAGTTTAAAACATTCTAGAACTGTTTTTGACGAGTGCGTTTTTGATTCCAGCGCTTTTATTGCTGCTTGACTGTCCGAGTAAATGAAGACTTCATTTGTGGATAATACTCTCGTTTTTATTTCTGTAAGTCCCTCTTTTATAAAAGTTATATAAAATTTCAGCTGAATTTTGGAGGGAAGTAGAACTTTACATTTTGAAGAATAAATGAAATTTTTTAAAATTCCAAGCAATGCCCCCATGTTTTGCTATGCTAGAAATATTACTGGCTTAGCCTTGCTCATAGTTGCTTATAGTATTTGAAACCATTTCAACCGATTGAATTGGAAGTTCAACAGTTTTGATGGAAAAAGCTTTATTTAGAAATTTAAAAAAAATATATATAAGGAGTGATTTTTGTACAATCAAACTAAATATACAGAATTTAAATTAATTAATTAATATGTGAAAGCGTGTGTGCCCATCTCGGTGGTGCGACTCTGGACATGGAACAAACAGCTTGAGGAGGTACTCAAATTCATTAGAAGACTCCAATTTTAGGCTTGTCGTTAAGCATCATGAACCGCATCAGAGGTCGCAGTGACTTATGGCTCAATAATAATAATCCTATGCTTATGTAGTCAGATATTTTCTCCAACCAACCTTTACTGAAACCAGCAGCAGGTTTCTACTGCAAACGCCGTTCGATTTCCTTTCACACGTACTGGACTATTAAAGCAAAATAAATTTAATTTAAGCAAATGCTATATTTCCCGGTATGTCACACCTGACAATTATTTTGCTATTCAACTTTTTATTACATTTCATTCATAGCATCTTCTTCTTCTTCTGTTGTGCTTTATAGTCGCTGATGTGCACAAAGGCTAAATGTATTTATAGCTTTTTATATGTATTAACTCCTACACTTGGCATTTCTTCCTTTCCTTTTCAAAATTTATTTAATTCAAAATTTATTAGCATCACCTTGGGGCACTTTGTCTACGTCAGCGCTGTTGTAACGTGTGGGAGACATTTCCTTTAAATGCAATTGAAAATACTAAAAATGTATGAGCACTCAAAAACATGTGCACATATGCATGCATGGATGTGTGTGTGCGTAATTGGGAGCATTGCACGTCTTTTGGTGAAAATTAAAAATGTCAAAATATCATTTACAATATTTACGATGTGCTTGTGTGCGTGTGTGTGAGATGAGGACGTTGCAAAAATAGTCTGTTAGTGACGGAAGTTGAATGAACTAAATTTCTTGTTTTATTATCGGCATAAAATAGAAAGAAAGTGGGAAATTCTTGGAAAAGTTAGAAAGAAAATTATACTTTGAAAGAAATAAATACAATAACATCGTACAACACCATTAAATTTTTGATTAAAATAGAAAAGCAACCATATAATTCTGAAAGTAGAACATAAGTACACCTTTCAGTTGCTTTTTGTAGATAGGCTAAGTTGCCAAATTTTATAATAATATTACCTCTAATAAGTTGTAACGGGTGATCAATTAAGAGGAGTTTTTTTCATTTGCGTTTTTTTTACAGATCGCGCGCGAGTTGTGGCAAACTGTCATCGTGGATTTGTTGAACAGCGTTTGGCATTTCATCATGGAAAGACTCACACCGCAACAACGTCTACAAATTGTTCAACTGTATTATGAAAATCAGCGTTCTGTGACAAATGTTTTTCGTGCGCTTAGACCGTATTATGGTCAACATAATCGGCCTGCCTTAAACACTATTCGACATACCATCAACAAATTTGAATCCGAATATTCATTGGTGGATAAT
Source organism: Anastrepha fraterculus (assembly GCA_037575425.1). Lineage (NCBI taxonomy): Eukaryota > Metazoa > Arthropoda > Insecta > Diptera > Tephritidae > Anastrepha > Anastrepha fraterculus. The sequence continues at coordinate 43,903 of JAYXIM010036550.1, read as the reverse complement.
TCTCGACCGAATAGACCACGTGTACGTGAAAACCGCGATGAATCGATTCGGCACCGTTCTCAGCAACTTGGACTGTCGTATGGAACAACTTGGTCAATTTTACGGAAGGATCTTCATTTAAAAGCATACAAAATACAGCTCGTACAAGAACTAAAGCCAAATGACCTTCCTGCACGTCACCGTTTTGCTGATTGGGCTCTTGAAAAGATTGAAGAAGATCCGCTGTTTTCGAGCAAAATTTTGTTCAGCGATGAGGCGCATTTCTGGCTCAATGGTTACGTCAATAAGCAAAATTGCCGTATTTGGGATGAAGAGCAACCAGAACAGGTTCAAGAGCTACCTTTACACCCAGAGAAAACAACGGTCTGGTGTGGTTTATGGGCTGGTGGAATCATCGGTCCATATTTTTTCAAAAATGATGATGGCCGCAACGTAACTGTGAATGGTGCTCGCTACCGTATCGGATATCGGATATCTACCATGATATCAGACTTTTTGCTACCTGAAATTGAATCTAATGATCTCTACGACATTTGGTTTCAACAAGACGGAGCCACTTGCCATACAGCTCGTGAAACAATGACTTTATTGAGAAGTCATTTCGGAGAGCAGCTGATTTCACGTTTAGGGCCTGTGAGTTGGCCACCAAGATCTTGTGATATCACACCTTTGGACTTTTTTCTTTGGGAATTCGTGAAGTCCAAGGTCTATGCTGATAAACCAGCTACGATTGAAGCTCTGGAAGCCAACATTACGCGTGTTATTCACGACATACCAGTCGAAATGCTCGAATGAGTGATTGAAAATTGGACCTTCAGAATGGACCACCTTAAGCGTAGTTGCGGCCAACATTTGAATGAAGTCATATTCAAAAAGTAAATGTCAAAGAATGTCCTTTCAAATGATAAATAAAGGTTTTGAACATAATTTACATTTTTTTTTTTTTAACTATTGAAAAAAGAACCTCATGATTGATCACCCGTTATAAGACGTTCTCTGATGGAAACATTGTTGTCTATATTCTACAGTATCCGATAGTTCCGCGGAAGCCGAGCTGCATACTACCGGACGTGTCAGTAATGGCAAATAGTGATAGTTCAGATATGAAGGGCATCTGTAAATAATTATTTATTTACAAATAAGAAGTCCCTGACAAGCAGCGGTAGCAATAATAAGTGTGGCCGGTCATGCCTTGAATTATGGCAAGTCCTATAATTCCTACTGACAAGCCGAACAAATGCCGCCTTCAGATAAGCATTCTGCCTTGATTCCGCATCGCAGCGTCTGCCTTCATGCGAGTAGCGGCTGAAACAACGTCTGTCTCGCCGCAAGCAGTTACCTCTTGGAAATGCTATTCCTCGCAAGCTATACCTAAAGTGGCACCTCCACCACGACGATAGGAGTGCTGAGCCTATTACTCCGAAATTACATCATTACTGAAACCAGCCTGGCACAAGGCGTCCAACGATCGACGCAATAGCAATTAATCATCATCATCTTCCTCATGTTCCATAGTAGATGTGGTTGACTAGGATCATTTTTTTAAGTAAATCCTAGAAAACACTTTTATATAGAAATTGATGAAACCAAAATTGCGCGCACTTAGCTGTTGCAGTATTGGCACCATAAACACCATTCACGCTTTCAGCGGCCTGGTTTGCATTTTCGCCTTTATCAAAGAACAACTGTGAAATGTATCGAATTTTCTCTTTGCTAACTTCCACTGTTAACACCCTGTAGGTAGGTAGGGGCAATGGTTGAAGTACCGGTCTGGCACTCCTCAAGTAGCACTAAAGCGCCGTTTTGATACTATTATGATACTTTCAACAGGCAGATATCTACAGCCAGCCAGAGCTGTTGATATAATGCAGGAGATTGATTGGCTTTAGGTTGGCGCACTGCCCCAGGCTGTCGTCTAGCTGCCAAACCCGGACATTTATAGAGAAAGTACTCAACAGTATCCTTCTCTGAAAGGTCCCTAGAGCTGCTGCAATGGGGGTTAAATGGTAACTCTAACTTTTCCGCGTGAGTGCCGATCGTCCAGTGACCGGTAAACACAGCTACGACTTTGGAAATTGAATGGCGAGGAGTCCAAAAGTCTTTCTGAGTCCTTCGAATATCGTATTGGGATCAAGGAGTTTTCGAAATACCACATGAAAAAATGAAGCTCTATCTTTTCTGCGTTTTCCTGATAAATAATTTATGCAGTTCCCCTTTATCAACTGTCAGGCGGATGCCGATTACTCTGTAACTCAAAACTGAATAGAACAAACAAAAAAAAGCAAAAGAGTTTTCTAGTGTGAAATGTCACATTGACAATGAGCATAAACTTTTAATTACTTGACCGATACTTTACGGGGTATCGATTTTTTCACCCAATTTTGGAAACAACAGCCCAGGGCGATTTTCGGAATGGTCTTAGGTTTATGCCTCCTCAGTTGTATCGAAATGTTGTTATGGGAGCAACGTCTGAATCTTAAGGCATAGTTAGAAGTTTTGTGGAGCGATATTAGTGAAATTAAAAACAAATATCACATAGTGCTTTGGTTGCCAATGAGAAATTACTTTTTTTAAGCCAAAACTCAATTTAAAATAGTTTGCCGGGTTTCAAGTGAAATACTAACAGCGTCAGCAAATGTCCATCGACGATTTTTGCACACTCAGAAAAATTCCAAAAATTGTGGTTAAATAGTAAAATTTTGATGAAATTATTTACTACTAAGAAGTCTGACATTAACTGCTGGTCGTCGATCTCTATTATAAACGCTGTTTTATTCTTCTACTTCTTAATGTCTCCAGTAGGAACGCCCTCAGAATAAGGCCGCTAATAGAAATGAATAAATTTTAAAATATTCCGGCTTCATATTTCATCAAATCCAGCTGTGTAATATTTCTTTTAATTAGAAAAATATGCAACAGCCAAAACTAGTTCAAACTACTTATCGCCAACACTTCTGCTGGAAAATTACTTTCATACCAATAATAAAAATACAAAAGTATCATTTTGCAATTTAAGAATCCATATGCTGCATTTTAATATGAAACGCAAGATTTAACTGGATTGAAGTGGATGCAACAGAATTCTACAAAATCAAATGGCACAAAAAGGTATCGGGTTAGGTGCAGCCAAGCAGAAGTAATGGAAGGTGCATGAATAAATAAAAATATGACATGCACTGGAAAGTAAAAATACGCACACACACACACGCATCTATGTGTACACATACATGTATACATATGCACAAGTTGCTTTATGTATCATTTTGCGCATCCGTGGTACTGAGGCTATGCAAAATGCTCAAATGTCAAGTGGCGGGGCTGGCTGTCAGCTGAGTGAAATTCGAAGAAAAGGTTGTTTTGCGCTGCTTTCTTCAGGATGTATATGTATGCGTATGTATATAATATATATATATATATATATATATGGCTCTATATTTGTATGTACATAACAGCAACTGATATTTTCTTGCTTTCATTTGCTTAGCTTTGGTTTATTTTACGCTTCGTTGCACAATTCGACGTCCATACAAGCGAGTAAACTACATTACGAAATTGTAAGCACACGAGTATGCACATACACAATGCACAATACACACTCATGCTTGCATACGTATATAGGTGTATATTAGTTTAAGTGTTGTTGTTATTTTTAGTTCGTTTGATTCTGGTGCCAGCAAGTCTGTCGCGAAACGCTTCAACAGCCAGTCAGGCGAACAACCGGCGAACTGGCAGGCAAGCAGGCAGGCAGGCAAAAGCTTACACACACACACTCACACAAACTCAAAATTGCATACCTATGTATAAACGTAAAATACTATAGGGATGTGTGTATGGCTGTATGCTTGTAGATGGGAGGTGATTGTAGGTATTTGCCGCAAATCAGCTGATGTTTCATGTTGTGTCACCGCTACATTATTCAAGCAAATTAAATTTTGAAAAGCCAAGACTCAGCACAACACATCAACCACTAGCACGTACATATGTTTGTGTAGAAACATATGTACATATGTATGCATTCATGCTTGTAAGTGTACTTAAAGAGATGGTTGGATAAATACTAGGTAGCCTAATAGGGTAGGTATATTAGGTTGGTAACTTTGGCTGCTAGGGGCTGGGTCCCCTCGATGTGTTGCAATTTCTGGCGCGTGTATTGACTTTTTTGCTGTCATTCAGGGTTCGTTTTTGTTTTTTGAGCTCTGCCTTGTTGGGCGCTAATTTCTTTTTGATTTTTTTTGTTTTTTTTTCTGTTTTTTCCTTTATTTTTGATTTTTTTCTGTTTTTTTATTTATTTATATTTTCTATGAGTTGTCTCAAGTTGCTTTGTTTGTTTGACATTAGTTTGCTCGTTTGTTACGGCCCAGCCCCCACTGAGATATACTATGTACATGCACTCTTACATACACACATACAGCTCGTATACATGAAATCCATTAAAACAAATTACCACTCACATTGTACTCACGGCTATGACAGAATACATGAATTCTAATTCTGGCCACTGACGCGAGTTAACGCGGCATTTCACAAAGCGGCAAGTAAATTGCAAAATGCAAAACAGAAACCTGAAAAAAAAAATCCACTAATGGTTATCGTATGGTTTGAAGAAACGCAAAAACATGCACAAGTGAATTGTGTTAAGGCGTCGACTGTTGAAAATGTCATAAATGTCTTAAGAAATTTGAATTTGGCAAGAAATAGCAGCGGTTAAAAGCTAAGGACCCAAATTGGCACAGCTTTCGAGTTTGCTTTTAAAAATAAACTCAATTGGGCAAAAATGCATTAGAGTTTAAAAATAAAAAATAATTAAAAATAAACAAACGGCGCACAATTTTTTCTTGCATTATATTGTGGCTTAATTAGAAAGCTCATACATTGCCAGTTTTTATAATATGATATTTTGAAACATACCAATTCAATCTTGCGACTGTCTCACTGAGCTTAACATTTACCGTAAAACTGAAAGTATTGTGATGTGAGAGAGAGAGAAAGGACAACCGGCATTGCCGAGTGCGTGGAATTAAGCTGAGTTTTCGGCTGAACTCGTCTCTTTCTCTCATTAAGAAAAAAATGTTCCATGCACATGACATTATTCGAGGATAATGGACTTACAAGGTTTGCTCTTTAACTGTGATGAAAATGAAAATTGTGTGAAGAACTTCGGCTGCCACGTCACTTAGGAGGTTCGGCAGCCAAACTCTGCATGATCATTTTACATGTTTCACTTCCCACACTCGTCCAATCAGTCGTTGTGCAGATAGCAACAAACAGTCATTGGTTAGTTGTTTTCGTATATCACGAATACAATCTTTGTGGCTTTGTAAACACATCCCAAGTGACGTCAGCCATCACTTGATTCTGTCAACGGTCTGTTAAGGTGCATACCTCTGAAAGTCTTTTCACCAAAATATTATTTATAAAATATTTCATAAACTTGCTGAGAGTTACAGCGTCCATCTTAGGCGAGTGAAATATCTACACCAATTAATCAGCTTACTCGGTCAGTTTGTACTACTCAAAGACCTTATTTAGCTTTGAGAGTGGATGAGCTGTCGCTATTGAAGAATGTGAGGTAAGCTGATCACCTGAGCAAAGCAGGATCACCTCACGGAGGATAAATAACCAAGTTTGGTCAACCTGCTATGGTGGAAAACTAAATTGAGCGAGCAACTGGGTACTCGTAAGCAGAATTCTGTCCACTTATTTCACACGTATTCACACCAAGGATGATAGATTTACCAGGTTTGCTCTTTGGTGAACTATCGTGAAAGAGAAAATTGTGAGGGGAACTTTGGCTGCCGATTCCCCATGGGATGATCATTTCACACGCATTCATACACTCGTTCATTCAGTCGTTGTTCAGATGGCATTGAAGTAACATGATTGATGACTGTGTTAATTTTTTTCGTATATTACCAACACAATCTCATTTGTTTAGTAAAAAAACCACTGCCATAACCCCGGTGACGTCTCCCAATCAGCTGATATTTCTCAAATTAGCTGAGAGTTGTTTAACAGACTGATCTTGGCCACACCTTCTCAATTATTTTCACCACGGCACCACCTCGTGTACTGTTTCCATTTTATTTTAGGGAGCGGTCTATTGCTACTGCTGCGAAAGGCAAGTTTCATATTGCGGCGGTAGGAGAATAAATAAGTGAAAAGAGGAAGGTAAATATAATGGCTCACCTAAATATTCATACCCCTTGAATGATTAGGTTGTCTAGCAATTTGTTGTATAGCTACGTTAGAAACCGGCTCAGAGGACCAGTTGTCGTTCCACCCGACAGTCGGTTCTACGTTACTGGAACGATCCGAACTTTTAATTGGCCGAGGTCTGACACTCCAGCAGCTCTGGGGAGGGGGATGTTTTTGCAACAAAACCACCAGTTGTCTGTACTTTTGATTAGGAACGGCTATTCAAAATTAAAATAATAGAAAAGAAATATAGTCAAACTGGTCAAAAGGTCGCTTTGCCAGTTAGGTGCACGCCACTTAAAGAAAAATTTTCTTGGCAAAAGACTTAAACGAAACATTTTACGAATTTTTGGTTCATCGACATACGAGGGGTGCCTTTTATATGTCGGGTTTAGAGAACAAAAACAAATTTTAATCATCGAAAATCACTTTACTGTTTTGCAAAATATTCTCCATGAAGATCTATACACTTTTGCATGCGTTTGAACCAATTGTCGAAGCACTTTTGCCACTCTGAATGAGGTACCTCCAAAACATGCATTCTGAATGCCGCAACCGCTTCTTCAGGTGTCGAAAAACGTTGACCTCTCAGTTTGTTTTTTACGTACGGGAATTAAAAGAAGTCATTCGGTGCGGATGACCCATTAATTCGATGTTTTGGGTGCTCAAAAATGCAGTTGTTTGAGCCGATGTGTGAGAGCTCGCATTGTCCTGGTGAAGAGTGATCCGTCTTTGGCGATTGGTTTTCCTAATTTCTTGGAAGACAACTGGCAAACAAATGGTTGTGTACCACTCAGAATTTACTGTTCTGCGTTGTTCTAGTGGTTGCGACATATCCAGATTTTCCGAAAAAACCGGCGACCATTTGCTTGGAAGTGCTTCGTGCGCGAACAACTTTTATTGGATTTGGCTCATCTTGAAACACCCATACAGTCGACTGCTGTTTACTTTAGGGCTCATACGCGTAAATCTATGATTCATCATCTGTCACGATGTAATAGACATGTTTCGAAGCCCCGCGATCGCATTTTTTGAGCATTTCCTTCGACCAATCGACACGAGCCCTTTGAGCGATTGACAAATTGTGTAGGATCCAACGCGAACAATTTTTTTTTGACAGTCAAATGTTTATTCAATATTGAATGTATGCTGATCCCACTAATGCCTAAGATTGTCTCAATCTCACGATAGGTCACATGATGATCTTGCAATATCAGTTCGCGCACAGCATCAATGGTTTTTGGAACAACAACTGATTTTGGACGACCTTGACGAAATTCGTCTTGGAGTGAACTACGACCACGATTGAATTCACCATACCATTCCTTGATGGAGCTTCATCGCCAAAAAATGAATTAAGTTCATCCATGCAATGTTGCTGAGTTAATCCACGTCGAAAGTTATAAGAAATAATCGCACGAAAATGTTCACGATTTAATTCCATATTTGGACCGAGATGAATCTTTAAAGTCAGCTGTCAGTTGCCAAATTGCAACACCAGGGTTGCCAAATCCCGAAATATAAAAGGCACCCCTCGTATCTGTTGACGATTTTATCAGTATTCCTCTATAGTGACACAACTCAAAATCCATTTTTATATTCTTACTATTCATACTGCTCTTTTTTGGTACCAAGTAATCAAAATATATCAGTTCGGCTTTGCTTTGCTTAATTTCCACCAAAATAATTATGTCTCTGTGTTGAAGTTTTTCTTTTACGTTTTTATGGCAAACAAAAAATGAGTTATGTCTTTTTTCAAATTTGACGCGCCTTGTGCACTTTTTTTCTCTATTCTTTTAGCCTGCCTTTCCTTCGATTCAACCCACATCTGCACACTTTTGGGACTAGGTGTACGTGTGTCATTGCACCAGCACAAACTTCACGCCCCACACATCAAACTGCCAATTAAACTGCCCTTCGTCGCAATAATCGCTCAGTCTATCAATCATTTTATCAATAGTTGATGCTTTTTGCAACTATTTTTTACGTACAGCGGAACACAAATGCAAATGGAAATAACAAAAAAAAAAAAAAAGTAACAAATTCAACAGTTAAAAAAAACAAAAAAATAATAATAATAATAATAATATTGACCGCTACAACTACAAATTGGTGGGCGGTGATGGCAGGGGTGCGCTGCCAAAGTGTTGGCTAATCGCAAAGTCAACAACGCAGACCGTCCGTCGGCCACTTGGTTAATTGGAGTGGCACAGCGATTTAGATAAAAGTTTCTGCAAACAACAAAAAAATCATTAGCATCATTATCGGGCGGTTAAGGGTATTAACTATTGAGTAAACGCGAAATAATGTAAACAAGAATGGGTACTAGAGGAAAAAGGGGCATAAAAAAGAAAAAGGCAAATAATAAGACAATAATAAAATCGCAAATTAGGCATTTACGTTTATTTGCTTTTCCAATCCAAATGTATTGAGCATTCACCATTTATGTGCACTTTTTTGCTTTGATATATTTTGCACACGTCAGAGACACGTACGCGACATGTGAAACTCATGCCTCAAATTGCTGCTTGTTAAAAAAGGCAAAGTTTTATTAAAAAAAAAGTTTTGTTTTTTGTTTAGCTTATAGGTTCCATATGAACTACTTGTTCTCAACAATTACTGACATAATCCCGGCAAGTGCCTGAAAAAACTGGTTCTTATACTGGTATGAAAAAAGTCGGTATCTGTGTAGTTTAAACAAATTAATAAGGAAATATTTCTGTAGTGTTCTACACATGTTCTTAATTTGTTGCACAAAAGTGTACAAAACAATCTTTTATTCACATATTTAAGCAAGTTTCTTATCAGATCAGCAAATACTTAGTGTCGCTCAGCTGTGCACTTATGTCAGCAAGACTATTAATCTCGCTGCCGACTTTACGGCCGAATGAGTCATGCGAATAAAATAATGAATTACAGGTTCTTAATATTTGCATTTACTCTTTATGAATTTATTTATTTACTTTTTTTGCGTTGTTTTCGCTACTATTCTATTCTATATTTCCATTAGTTTTTTGCTTAAGCTCTTTATGTGTGCTTAGTGTTAATGCGATAAACTGTTTGGCTTGTCAGGTGGGTTATGATCCATTTAATGGACTTGTCTGATGTTACGAAGCAAAAAAGCAACAATAAAAAATTAAAGTAGTAAACAAATTCAGGTACAAAGAAATTAAAAATATATGCAAAGTCTTAAAGGCCATTTTGCTAATTGACATGTTTTGCATGAATTGGTATTAGGTGAAGTGAAAAGTTCGGAACGTTTTCCACCAGCTATATTAAGGGAGCCATATCTCACGATGTGTAGATTGAATTTGATCATACGTATGATACTTAAGTATAGGTATTAGTCAGATCGGCTCTGCTTATAGTGCTGAATTTCTGAAAAAATCTTATCTCCGTTAATATATGCATGTAAAACGGCATTCTCCCGCTTGTCTCTCTTCCGCCACCATCAGTTGCCTGCTTTGTGCATTTTCATTCTTTTACTTTTTATGTAATTACATCGGTATTTGCCCATCGGTGTCGTTTTGTTTCACCAGATATGCCGCTTCATATACGAAAAGAAAAGCAAAAATTCTTTTATGGTTTGCCGCCATGTTGACATTGCTTGTTAACGGCAATATGACAAAGAAACCAGCAAGTTATGATGCAAGAATGAAAACAACAAGAACAAATCAATGAAAAATGCTTAACAACCCTAACAGCAACAACAGCAAAGAAACAACTTTTTGTTGTTTCGTTAAAAAAACCAACATATTACTGCCTACAAAGAGAATCGACGGATAAGGAGTCTTAAACATACATTTATGGAGATCAAAAATAACTTCTTTTAAATATTTCGGAACTGATTTATTAACACTTGCATTAAGGTAATGGGAAATGCTTGTAAGGAAGAAGTATGAGCTGGGCACATCAAATTTCTGGCAGAACCCTAAAAGAATAAAACTTTCAAACAATCGATTTTGTTGTCCGGCTACTTTGAAAGTGGCCTGCTGAAGCATGAAGTTGAGTTGAAGTTGCGAAAATGCCTAAATATACCGCCTTGATCAAAGTGGTTCCGAAACAACCGCCAGGTGACGCTCTAAGACAACAGAATTGAGTTCTGTTTTTGTGATTACTATTTTTACCAAAATTTTATGGCCTTTGCAAAAGTTACGTCGTTTTGAGTACATTTACCGCTGCACGTGTTTTTGATTTTCTACAGTCTTAAAAATTGATTTAAATTTGAGAAATGTTGAGAGCCTGTTTAGCTAATGATACCCTAAAGAAAACAATCATTTGCGAGTGGCATAAACGCTTCATCGATATCGAAAACTGTTGAAAACCTCCATTAAGTGAAAGAAAAGTTGATCAATAACCGCAAATTAATCATCAAGGACTGACAGAGAACTTGAGTATTGCTGCTAATGATTTGATACCAAACGAGGTTTCATACAGGGTCGACTCTCTGTCGTGTGACTTCTTTCACCTGATACTGGAAAAGAAAGACCTGTTTTTAGTGAGGGTTCCCTAATGTAGCAGGTGGCGCTAAAGTAATCTTCCTATCAGAAAATGCTATAAATTTTGCGATTGGCCCCTAATGTCAGTTCTGTTTTGACATTTGTGTAGTAAACACATCGCACCCTAAATATAAAAGGGTCACAACTCAAAATTTTCCACACTCGAGCTTGACTTGTTTACAGTAGCACAGAAAACAAACTATGTGACATATCACGCTGAAATTTGCTATGTAAGCTTATAACAGTCCTACCAAAAAACAAAAAATTTATTTTTGCCATACGTCATCCGCGGACCGTTTTATTGATAACGTCTCGTTCATATTTGAGCAGAAGGTACATTTTGAGTTGTGACCCTTTTGTATTTAGGGTGCGACATGCGAAATACACGTTAATAAACAATGTTACGCTACACTGCTGCAGAACGCGGAATATTGCTGACTATTTATTTGACCAATAATCGGTCGGTAACTTTGGCACAACGTGAATTTCGTCGCAGATTTCTCCTGCTGAAGGATGCATTTCCCGGGCGCCTAATCTCCCGTTTTGGCGATTTGCACTGGCCAGCAAGATCGCCTGATTTGACCGCTTCAGACTTCTTTTTGTGGGGTTTTTTGAAGTCGCGGGTTTATGTCAACAAGCCTCAGACTCTTGCAGCTCTTAAAGACGTTATCCGTCAAGAATGTGAGGACTTATCGCCGGAAGTTTTGGCCCAAGTGATGGAAAATGCCATAAAAAGGGCTCAAATGGCAATCAACTGTGGCGGCGGGCATTTACCTGACATCATATTCTCGACTTGATGTAAAAAAAATTAAAAGACCAAAAAATAATCCACAAGAAGAATCAAAGTTTTTAATTTTTTTTTAATTACAGCCAAAAAACATCGCAAGGTTACTTTTGCGCCACCTTGTATATAAGGTTACCTTCAAACTCATCCTAGTTTAAATCTGCGATTCGATGGTTGTCAACCTTTAACTCATCCAAGCTGGATATGCACTTAAAAGGTATTTTGTCTCAGTTGACAGACCTATTTGTTGCAGGTGGGAACGCAATTGCACGCGTCAAGCAAGGCAGCCAGTGAGCAGCCGCATGGCAAAAACCATTTTTCAGCTTTTCTTAAATCAAACCCTAAACTGCTTTAAAATTCGTTAAAGGCAGAGTGACTCTATGAACTTCCATAGGAAATTCCAGGCTCGAGCACAACAAACAAAAAACAGAAAAAAATAAAAAACGCTGTGAATAGCTGTAAAAAACACATTAGCAATAACAAATTACCGCCACAACAGCAAATTCAGCTAAAGCTATTACGGAGGTTACACAAATAACCAAGCGAATAATATTTGTGTAATAACTCATGCGTATGTATGCATGTGTGCGTGTGTGGTTAATACAATTTCTGCGCTTAATACACATTTATGAGTAACTAGCAAACCCGGCCCCCTTCGCTGGGCACACTAAAATAGAATAGATATGGTTTAGAACAGAAAATGTATGGTTTTCATATTATTTATTTCTTTATTCTTTATTCAAGCGCTTTGGCATAAACAATTTTTTTTTTTTTCTATTTGTTTTTGAGTAAATATAACATATATATTGAAAATCAGGAAAAAATATGATTGTTTTTAAATTTCAAATCAACGTATATGAATAAACAATCGTCTTTTTTCCTGATCATCCATGAATTTTTCGTTTCAATTTATATGTTTTATTAAGCATTGGAGCACGAACACATAATTTCATTCGGATTTCACATTAAATTCTCAAATTTCGTAAGAAATTATTCACTGTTCCAAAATCCACTCCAAAAAAATTCACAAATAATTTTTACATGTTGCACTTATGTTTTTTCCTTATGGCATCCAAATCAGAAAGAAATATTGACACATTGTAACTCACACTGTCAATTTGACAGTTCAGTTCCGCCCCACGCGTTAAAAATGTAAGCGACATTATGGCTGGTTCAAAAGAACGCTGTACCCGTTGCCAGTGCTCCAAATTACAACCAAACTTTACGAAACCCATTTTCAATACTTACTTAACAATGTGCGTAAGTTTGGTTTAATTCGGTTCAAAGACACGGCGGGTCCACGTTTTGGCATACATTTCCAGACCCTAGTCATCAATAGGTATGAAAATTACCCCGTATTAAAGCACTTATCAACAGCTTCCATTTGATACCCATATTGTACATACACAACCAAAGGTTACCCGGGTCCACGTTTTGACCTATATCTCGAGACCCCAGTCACGGAGGGGCATGAAAAATACTCTGTACTAAAGCATTCACCAACAGCTTCAATTTGATATTAATTGTACAAACACATTCTAGGGTCCACGTTTTGGTCTCTATCTCGAGACCCTAGTCACGGGGCGGATGGAAATACTCGAACTACAGCATTCACCAACAGCTTCCATTTGATACCCATATTGTACATACACATCCGAAGGTTACCCGGGTCCACGTTTTGACCTATATCTCGAGACCCTATCTACCAATAGGTATCCAAACTATACGGAAACCATCTTCAATACCTCCTTAACAATGTGTGTAAGTTTGGTTTAATTCGGTGCAAAGACACGGCGGGTCCACGTTTTGGCATACATTTCCAGACCCTAGTCATCAATAGGTATGAAAATTACCCCGTATTAAAGCACTTATCAACAGCTTCCATTTGATACCCATATTGTACATACACAACCAAAGGTTACCCGGGTCCACGTTTTGACCTATATCTCGAGACCCCAGTCACGGAGCGGCATGAAAAATACTCTGTACTAAAGCATTCACCAACAGCTTCAATTTGATATCCATATTGTACAAACACATTCTAGGGTCCACGTTTTGGTCTCTATCTCGAGACCCCAGTCACGGAGCGGCATGAAAAATACTCTGTACTAAACCATTCACCAACAGCTTCAATTTGATATCCATATTGTACAAACACATTCTAGGGTCCACGTTTTGGTCTCTATCTCGAGACCCTAGTCACGGAGCGGCATGAAAAATACTCTGAACTAAGGCATTCACCAACAGCTTCCATTTGATACCCATATTGTACATACACATCCGAAGGTTACCCGGGTCCACGTTTTGACCTATATCTAGAGCCCTATCGACCAATAGGTATCCAAACTATACGGAAGCCATCTTCAATACCTTCTTAACATTGTGTGTAAGTTTGGTTTAATTCGGTGCAGACACGGCCAGTTAGCGAACACACACAAAAAGTTGACTTTATTTTATATATAAGATTTTTTTCAGTTTGTGTCCGAAAAATCAAAATATCTTACGGAACCCTATTTTTTTCCAAAATAAAATGTAATCCATGTTACTCTTGGATAATGTAGTTTTCGAATGGTGAAAGAATTTTTAAAATCGGTCCAGTAGTTTTTGAGCCTATTCGTTACAAACAAACAAACAAACAAACAAACAAACAAACAAACAAACAAAGTTTTCCTCTTTATAATATTAGTATAGATTACCTAAAGGTGTATAGAAAAAGCAACAACTAAGCAAAAATAGCAGCATTTGAAAAATATGAGCACAAGTTAACGAGAAGACTGTGTCAGTTTTGTTAACGCTAACGCTGACACACCCATATCGCACCTAAACGTCCACTTTCTTCACCCTTTTAGCCAGCCACCTTACAACAACAACCCCCTCCTAAAGTGCTCAAAATGTTAGTCATATCGGTCGATGCCGCTTAGTGGTGTAAATGCTAGACAAACTGTCACTGCTGCTGCTGTTATTTTGCTTTGCCTACAAAGTTATATATTACCCCCCATAACTATTTTGTTGTGTTGTAATCAGAAAGGTGAATGTTTTGCTAGGCCCCACCTCATTTTTCGGCAAAACAAAGTATTGAGATAATATGCTCTTGTGCACCCTGCAGTCGAACCTACTGGTTCTGAACTTCTTTCACTGCCGACAGTTTGCTTTGCAGTTGTAGTTGCTGGTCTTTCATCCTTCCTCAATGCTAGTAACTGGTACCTTTAACATGGCAATGCCCAACAAAAGGTCAATTGTCAGTGTATGTATCAGTGTTAGCACAATTATCATCGGCTCCTTTATCCCCATAGGAGAATAGGGCCTCAAACCTGGGTCGTATACATTCCACTTAATTAACCAGTTCATCACCAGCTTTTGTATACATCTAAGCTTCGGCCGCCGCAGCTGAATGGGTTGGTGCGAGACATCCATTCGGAAGTGCACTTGTTGAAGACCCGACTTGATAGAAAAAGTTGTTTCTAATGGCGTTCGCTCCTTGGTAGACAATGGCAGACGTCCTTGAAAGGTCTATTGTACTTAGTCCTGCCATAAGTTCTGTTACAAGTTAAGGCTTTTATATATATATATGAAATTATAATACTTTTTTTAATGAAGTTAGTTTTATTTAATCATGTAAGTATTACAAACAAATATTTTAACTTGCAATCGAAATGGTCATCATTTGCTTTTACAGAAGCCTTCAAACGATTAGGCCCCTCAGCAATTGCAGCACGCACGGTTTCTACGGGTATTGACGTCGCTGCTCGAACCACAGATTGCTTGAGACCCTCCAAATTTCTGTGAGGTCTGCAATAGAGAATGTTCTCCAATTCTGACTACAATCTTTGGTCTAATGGATTTAGATCTGGACTTCCAGAAGGCCAATCCTCTGCGGCTATGAACCCAGGAATATTGGTTTTTTAGCCGCTGGGTGGTATTTGCCTTATGATCTGGAGCTGAATCTTGCTGAATCTCCATTGAAGAGAGTACTGCTCGACTGCTTCACCACGCCTTCTATGACATCCTCCTGGTACACTTTTGCGCCAGTCTTAACTCCTTTTTCGCAGAAATGAAGAGATGTAACGCCTCTACAAGACACTTCCCACCCAACCATTCGAAGGTTGAACCCTTGGACCAGAAGTTTTAGTAT
The DNA here is from genome assembly GCA_037575425.1 of Anastrepha fraterculus. Taxonomy (NCBI): domain Eukaryota; kingdom Metazoa; phylum Arthropoda; class Insecta; order Diptera; family Tephritidae; genus Anastrepha; species Anastrepha fraterculus. The sequence goes on along the minus strand of JAYXIM010036550.1, from coordinate 28,293 downwards.
AGATTCTTCGTTTTGCTTATTAAAAACTTCTCCAACAATGAAAATTTTCTCATCTGTGAAAAGGATATTTTCAGGGCCGTTGACCGCGTGCCACCAAAGAAGTTGCTTGCATCTGTCGAGTCTAATTTTCTTCAAGCGCGTTGTCCAGTTGAGCGACGGAAGGCTTTCCTGTGGAGATCAAAACCAATTATTTTGACATCTAGTCGATACATTCATTATTTCCCTGATTTTCTTCTTTCTAAGGAGATTTCTGCGAATTCTTTCTCGAACGGCTTTTATGTCTGCACTGGTTCAAACTACACAAGGACGACCATTTCTTTTCTGTCCTCTATTTCACATGTTTGGGCAAAACGATTGATCGACTGGTCTTTCCAATGCCGAGGAGGCCTTCCTCTTTCTCTGCTTCCTCTGTATTGGTGAGACTCTAGTTTCGCCTTAATCCGGCTGAAGGGAATTTCTACCAATTCCGCTTCGGCAGAGCACAAGCAAGAGCCTAGTTTAGCAGGCTCATCCGCCTTCTCGTTACCTGCGATGTTCCATCGATGGCCCGGAAGCCATACCAGAGATATACCGAGCCATTGACTGTGCGTGTGGAGTTGCTCTATGTGCTGCATTACAAGTTTGGAAGTTATAAAGCTTGAGTTTAGCGAATTTATAGCAGTGAAGATAGCTAACTTGGTTTCAACTTGATTGATGCCGGAGAGGTGACTTTGAAGGCTTTTCTGATTACTACCAATTCTGCGTGAATACGCTAACTTTGCCTGGAAGGCGCATTGATTAAGATAGTTGTAGGGACTATTTTGCATACATACACCTCTAGTACGCCGTTTTGCAACTAGTACAATTCTAGTTCTACTCGAACTAGTCTGATTTTCTTCAAATACCCGTTCATGCGTTATAATGTTTGCTGAGTAGTTTAACTTTTGTACATGTATGTGTGTGTGTGTATGTATATTCCTTTTCTTTGCTTTCTTCTTTAGTCTACAGGCATCTTGTTTTTAAGTTTTTCCCATTTATTTTATGCCAACATCTATCCATGCTAAGCTATTTACTTACCAATTACCTTTTCATAGTTATTTGCTTACTTTTGTCACACACTGTTATTTATATCCAGCATTCTGCCTTTATTTGCTTGTTTTCATTTATCGCGCTTTGAGCGACCATCCCGATTTGGGCAACCAACCCATTCCGCCGGGCTTGTCATGTATCCATCCATTTGGCAAAAAAGCAAAAAATAAGTAGAATATTTGTGTATGTATGCAATTTGTGTGTTATTGTCAACAACAATATACTTTACATATCGTCACATTATACAAGTTTTTGTTTTTTTCTCACATTTCCATACTTTTCACGCTGCCAGTTTGTTGTTTTTCCATTTGTTTTATTCTACTTTTTATTTTATTTTGCTCATCTGGGGGCCAATAACAATGTGCAGAGAACAACGACAACAGCAGTAATCATTTACAAGCGAGTATGGATGTGGCCGCAATAACAGCTTTTAATGCAGCACAAATTTACATAAACATGTATGTACTTGTATATTCATCCCTATGTGCATGTGTGTGTGTATGCACGTATGCGCTCGCTTGGCTTGGGTAATGGCATTAAAGCGGCCCCTGTCACATGTGAACTTGTACTTAAATCCCCAACCAGCTGCCACAACCACAGCTTTTTCTACAATACATTGAGGTTGTTAGTCGTACATGGCTCATTTGCAGACGAGCTGGTTGCTATTCATGTTTGGCGCTCATTCGTGTATTTGTAATTTAAAAAAATATTTTTTTCTCTTCAATTTTTTGCTATTTGCAATTGGCATATGGCTTGCGCGTACAATATTGTTTGTTTTTCACGGACCGCGTAGACAATCCCGTTTCAGAGGCATGAACGCCTTAGCTTATACCTTGCAAGACCTCAGAACCTGCTTTGCTTCCGTGTAAGCTTTCACTAATCTCAATACTTGCATTAACATCTTGCACAAAGCCTACGAGAGGCAAATTCTTTCGGAGACTGACGTATTCATTGTTTCTTGATCGCTGTATTCTTTTGGACTTTGTCTTTTAAAGTATCCTACATACTTTTTATCTTCTAATTTCAGTTGTCTACAAAGATTGCCAACAGCTACTGCGGAAGATTTTAGAACCTTTGCATGTTAGCGACGGCGAGCTGTATGAGCTTTACGATGACATAGACATAGCGCAGCCAATAAAGATCGAGCGGCTTCCTTGGCTGAGTCATGCCGTCCGAATGGATGCAAACGTTCCGGCACTAAAAGTAATCGTTCAAAACAATTTAATTTTGTTTAAAAATTTTTGAAAACAAAGATTTTAATTTTTCTAAAAAACAATCTCTTTGTCATTTTTGAAAAACACCCCTCTCATATTTTTTTCTTATATCTAATGTTATTAGCTGATGCAATACCCATTCATCTCTGAAAGTTCCATAGTGGGATTGCGATACATTTTTTAGTTATATTCAATTACTTATAGCTATATATTCGCGAATTTTGTGATTTTGAATTCTAACTTTGAAAATAATAGTTATCCTAGTTACCTAAAAATAATAGTTATATATTTAATTTCAATGCACAAAATCTGTCGAAAAAAATGTAGCTATTTAACATTTGTTTTGAGTGTTTTTTTAGGTGCATGAGAGCTATCGATATCGATGACTATGGTTTGACTGCTGAGAATGGCAAACTTTGTTAACATTTCTGTTCAGTAAGGCTTGAAAATTAACATGAATCAGAACACTGACGTCATCTTCGGTCCTTATTTATTTCGAAATGAGGAAGGAGCTGCCGTTATGGTGTATGGCAAATGCTGTCCAGCCATGCAGACTGAGTTCTTCTTTCCACAAATTAATCAGCTAAACATCGACGACGGTAGATTCCAACAAGAAGGAGCTTATCAATCGATTTATTGCGATATTCAAGCCGCCATTGACCCCATGCGAGCAGACTTAGTCAAAAAATGGAGTGACGCATATGCCGGATTTTATGTTTAAGGGGACAGATACCTGTAAACGGCCATAGTTTCGCTGATTTTCATTAAAATTATTTAAAATGAAGAAGTTAATATATTTTTACATACATACATACAGTTTAAACATTAAAATTATATAAAATTTAATTTTTTTTATTTTAATCATTTAAAATGGCGGATGTACACTCAATTCTTGCAGGAAGGTCGCAGAGGGGCTTCTCAATCGGCGGGCATTGTAGCATCGGCGTCAGTGACCTGAATACAAAAAACCAAAAACTTTTTTGTTTATTAATGTCATAATTTCTATGTATATGAATTAACAATAAATGAAAAAAAAAAATCTTGGAATAAAATGCTTCAGAAAAAAAGCATTTGGAAATTTTAATTTTGGGGCGAATTTTCCACTATTTTGGCTTCGAAAAATTTTCGAAAACTTGAAACACATAGAATGTTATATCAGAAAAAAGATGTGATGCAGATCGGTCAATAACTTTTCGAGTTATCGTGTACGCCAATTCAAAAAATATAGTTTTGAGAAAAACGCGTCTAAAGTTTGAATACAACGTAACTATGCCTCTCCCAGCGCTCGAACGCAAGGAATAGAGTCGTCACGGCTGACGGTCTATAATATAAGAAATACTTAAATTTACGTTCTAAAATTTTGTTAACATATTCTTAAAGGAATATATTAACATTTTATGAAAAACAATTTTTTTTGTCGAAATTTTACAGGTAGATATGTATCTGTCCCCTTAAAAAGATAAATCCCATAGAATTATATACCAGATTATAATAAGGAAACATTCATTTCAGTAATATTTCTGGTTTGTATTATCATTTAAGTTTTCATGCTCTTAAAAAACACCCGATGTAATCATTTTGAGTTCTCAAGCTCTTAAAACCACCCCATATATAGCAATGTGATTCTTGTTGGCTAAGGAATATTAATCCATTTGATTTAAAGTTTTTGGACTTTTTCAAGAGTCGGCTGGAAACTTTATTTTTCCAGTCAAAGATAACAGTTAAAAAACAGCTATTTCGATCAAAAGCATCAGTTTACATTTCCATACCATTACATCATATTTTAATTGAAAAATTATTAAAAACTACTCTGGTGTTACCATCGCATTTTGCGCTAAATTTGACCGATTTTACGCATCGGCCTTTTAATTTCTATTTCTGATCGAAAAAGGGAGAAAATTTGTCTTTTATTTTTGACTAAAAAAATAAGTACAATTTTTAAAGTTTAAAGAAAATAAATAAAAATAAAAAATAAAAATAATTTATATTTTACTTTGGGGAAAAAATATATTATTTTCTCGGTAGATGGCTGTGATTGATATCTCTTAAAGTATCGATCAAACAATGTAAAGTTTAAGCTCGTTGTCAAGGTCACAAAAATTTTACGCAAAACTAATGTAATAATAATAAAAACTAATAATAATATTTGGTCGAAAAAATAAAAATAATGTTAGAAATTTTTGATTTTTTTACCTAAAACACATCGGTGAAAAAGTAATAATTTTTTATTTAGAAAAAAGTTTTAACAGTTCCGGTCCCTAATGCAGCTGTGTAGCTTTGTGGATGTCAGACCTAAAATAGAATAATTTTTTCCTTACACTCTACTGAATCAAATTTTGTTATAAATTTTCAAAATAGTTGACTGGGATTTTGCCGATTGTAGCGCTTTTCATTTTCGAGTCGAGTAATTCGGTTCACTTTTATTTGTTCATTGTTCAATTTACTTTGCAATTTATTGAAATTTAAATTTAAATCAGCACATGGGGCAAACAGCAAAATAACAAAACAGCAAAAATAAACCGAGTGCACAAAACGAACAACAACAGCAACAAAAGTTACAATAATACCAGCAACAATAGCAGGCACGCTGGCAGTAGTAACACCAACAACAACAACAACAACAATAATAATAATAATATCATTTGCAAGCTCTGGTTCTTGTTGTTGATTGTGTTTGCTGTTGTTGCTATAGTCGCTGGCAATGATGTAAGTAAATAAATACCAGTATTAAGTGGGCATTGTTGTTGCTGGCTTACCATTGTTGCTATTGTTGCCGTCGTTATTGTCGTATAGCCGTATCTGGATATTTGCGTTTATCGTAACGCGCTGCCAACAGCGACGCGAGTAGGTATTATTTTGCATCTCATTGCGGGCGACAATAAAAGCAGCAGTGCCAACAACACCAACAGAGGCAACAATAATACAAATAAGAAAAATTGGCGTGCAATTAAATTAATTGCTATGTTAAAATGTTATAAAAAATATAAAATTACACTTACAAATGAACACATAAATACACACATACATGCATACACACATACATACATACGTGCATACTTACTTGCATATAATCGTACGAAATAAGAGCTGCTGTTGCGGCACGAGCATTACGAGTACTTGCGCTGGCAAGCGATTGCCGTGTCGTACAAGCACAAGTGGGTGGGCGGCAGAGATGAGGCTGTGTGTTGGTCTCGATTAACACTAGAACTACGAAGATTTACCATATACCTATTTCAACTAACCGGTCATTTTGACCGGTTTTTTTGTTTAACTACACAAAACAGTAGAAATTTAGAAAGAAAACTAAAAATTCATAAGATAATTAAATTTTCAAACAAAAGAAACATATTTTATTCATTTATTGTAATTACATAACATAAAAAACAAAATTACATAACATAGAGATTCTATGTACTACAATTTTTACATATTAAAAGTTTTTTAAAAGTACATTTGCCACAAACATACTTTTGGCAACGAGCACAGATATTTGCGGATTTATTTTCATTGCATAAAGCTATTTGACAAGTTTTTCGTATGTTCAAATTTTCAGGACTCTTCAAGGGGTTGTTCAAGTATTCCAGTTCCGATGAGTCTTCATGCTTTCCTGAAAGTTCTTCTGCTAATTGAAACAAAAATTTTTTTCTTGATATATTTTCACCAGTTGTTTCGTTGTACAGAATCCATGCATTTATTGCAGCTAAGTCGAGAATATTGAAGAATATTTGCAGAGGCCATCTTCGTGATCCTGACTTCACACTATACTTCCTGGCCATTTGATCGGCAACATCTACTCCGTATTTAGTATTGTTATAAAATTTTATAGTTTCAGGCATCTTTTTTTTATCTTCTTCAATGCTAACTGAAATATGTTTCGTACTCAGCAAAAGAACTTTTTTTGATGGCTTACTTTTATATATTGTCAAAGTGGCATTGTTTGTTCTATAAATTACAGATGAAAATCGAGGTAAACTATCTTTTTTTTGTTTCGCAAGTTTTGGCAATTCTTTTTTGTTTGCGCGAATAGTTCCAACTAAAGAAGTATCTTTCTCCAATAATTTTGAAGCTAGTGATAGGCTAGTGAAAAAATTGTCTGTCGTTACATTTCTTCCAGAATTGGTATATGGCTCCATTAATTTTAGAACTACAAATTCAGCCAAGGGAACTGACGATTCCTTTGTTGCATCCTTTCCCAAATACGGGAAACCATTTATAATAAATTTACTTTTGACATCACATGCCAACCAAAATTTTATGCCGAACTTATCAGGTTTGTTCGGCATATATTGCGTGAATTGGCATCTCGCTTTAGTTGGAAATAATTGCTCGTCGATGGTAATATTTTGCCCCGGTATGTAGCAGTTTTGACTATTTTGAATGAAAGATTCCCAAACATATGACACCATTGCAAATTTATTTGTTTGTAATCGCTGACTTCTTTCATTTTTTTTATCAAATCGGATAAAACGTAAAATATTAGTGAAGTCATCCCTTGGCATAGTTTTTGAAACTGTAGGTCCCTCCATTTGTGGAACAATATCAACACGCGCACCAGAAATAGGAGGAGGAGCTCGGCCAAACACCTAACATAAGTGTACGCGCCAATTATATATATATATAATTGTATTCATATTACGGATTTGGTATAGCTGTATACCATATTACAGTTGTGTAATTGTATTCATATTACGGATTTAGTATAACTGTATATACCATATTACAGTTATAAAAATTTTCGCATAATATGTGGAAAACGCAAAATCTTTGAATTCCGGGAATTTTCCATATTCAAAAAGAATATTTCAAGAATATACAAAAAGTATTCATGATGTTTTTATGACCGATCAAAATGACCGGTTCGTATATTTAGGTATAACATATAGTTAACTCTGAAAATTGAAAGCGTAAGAACAAAATAATCTATAATATTATTCTATACACAAATTTAATAAAAATCATGACATTATCGAAAAAAATGTAATTGGAATATTTAAGAGGAAATGGGAAATAAATGTTCCAACCGGTCATTTTGACCGGTTCGTAGTTCTAGTGTTAAGCGCGAAGCTGGTGTTTGAGAAAATCGCAAGCTAAAAACAACTTGAATAAAAAATGGAAAAATTCAAAAGTTTGTGACAGAGGAAAAAAGTGTTGAAAAAATATTAGCAGCAAAAAATAATTTGAAATATTATTACGGTTTATCTTTGTGTCTGTCAGTTGACGGTCGCGAGGTTTTAGCTGTAGTGCAATTTGTTTTTGTTGTATGTTTGTCATTTCGCCCGCCACATGTTTTGACGTTTGCACTGCAATTGCAATATTGTCGCTGCCGCTGCGGTTGATTGCCGACAGTTGTGTTGCATGTGTTGCATGCCGCCCAAACCAATACTTAAGTTGTTGGTGCCAGTAGACGCTGGAAGCGCCAACAAAAACACATTCGAGCTCAAAACAAATTGCATGGAAATCTAGAAAATACACCAAATGTAGCGAACAATGTGAGAAATTGCAAACAAAACAAAAAATAAAAATAAATTTAAATTAATATTTTAATGCAGTCCTATAAGTTGCCATGCGCGATGCTATTGAGTAACTTGAGTACTATTCATTCTTAAGGTGTTTTAAAGTATTAGAATTTAAGCTAAAGCATGTTTTATATATTGGAGTGGATTGTTTAAACAAAAAAAGATGGCTGCAATGGTTCAAGAAGACCAGTGTATGCAAGTAATCACGTAAAAAACGGCACAGAGGCGTCAAACCACCCGGCTTGGAGGGTCAGTACCAACAATTTTCTGATTATAATTTTAACACGAAATACCTCGTTTCATATTTTGAAATCATTTCTGTGATATCCATATATCTTGACAAAACCTGCTGAAATGAAAGGTCGGGACGTTAAATTAGTCCGGACGCCTAAATTTGAGTTTGATGGAGAGCTCCTCGCAGAATACTCTCCCACCAAACATCCCACCTGATCTTTCCAACGTGGCCTCCTCTTCCTTTCAGAGTCGGACCGTTTGTATCCATTCGGACGACGTCGCCGAGTCGACAAAGCCGCTAGATCTTTATTCTCTGTACTATGTAGAAGTCCACGCAATTGGGGAAAGCACCTGATTGCTATTTACATAGAAGCGGTTTGGGGCACGCCACGTAAAAATCCTCTTCCAACGGAAAACAAAGCAAAGTCTCGGATGAGAACTCCCCACTCTGAAGACGACCACTGCAAACGTACAAAGGACTGTGATTAGAGGGCATACACCTGGAATATCCGGCCCCTTAATGGAGAAAGTGCCTCTGCTCGGCTGATTGATGTCCTCGTGAGAGAGAAGGCTGCCATCAATAAGATATACAATGAACGGGACAAAGCAAGAATAGCATTTGATCTTGCGACATCTACAATATCTAAAGGAGCACAAATTCGGTGTTGGATTTATAGTGGGAGAGAGACTTCCTCGTCAAGTATTGTCCCGTACACTCCGGTCTGCGCAACACGATAATCGTGCTTGGCAACTTAAATTCTATGGTAGGCAGGAGGGAATTTTTGGTCCCACAGCCGAAAAATGCAGCCAGCACAACGAAACATCCGGTAACGGACTGAGGTTGATCGACTTCGCCGGGGCTCAAGACATGGTGGTCTGCAACACCAGGTTCCAGCACAAGAAGATACACCAAGCTACGTGCCTGTCTCCGCGAAACTAGATCGATCATGTTTCTTCAACATATTCTCTTTTGTCCTCGCTCACCGCTAGGCTAATTACTTTTGTTTCCTGAAGTAAGCTATGCTAAAATGTATCAGCAAGTTGGTCTAGAGACTGACTGCCACTTTTTCTACCTAAGCCATACTAAAGACCCAAGAGGTGGGTCTAATGACAGAATGAAGCATAAAAAGTGCTTAGCTACCCCAAATACAAATTTATACAATTGCACAAGGACACCCTATTTGTGTTAATATGTATTGCGATATTTCATATTATAAATAAGTGAGCTTCGGTTTTAATTCAACAATCTCTAATAATGTTGAAATTTATATTTATAGTTCCTAATATAATAAACCACTCAAAGATAAAATTATACTGTTTTAAGTACTTAGCTAAGTATGAGTGACATCATAGGTATCAGGAAATTTACACAACCGTGCATTATAATTAATCTTACGGCAAATATCTTACACAATCTCAATAAATTCACGTATATCCCACACACAGGGGCCCCTGGTACTTAAGAGCAACCTAAAATACCACTTGACTTCATTCGAATTGCACCTGCAAAAGCCAACTTGCACGATCCAACAAATCACCATGGATACATATATACATACATGCATACATACATACGTACATACATTCATGCATACGAGGCGCAAACTGTACAGAAATTAATTCGTGTTTTCTATTTTACTTATTTTTTGTTCTTTCAAAAAGATCTCCAAGATTGATATGGCAAGGCATACATATATAATATTTATAGGAAATCGTGGCGATATACATACATATATATATATACGTAACTATAAAATAATACGCGCATAGAAAATGTTGCTTAATTTATTTAGTGTCAAGTGTGATGACAGCCAGCGCAAATAAATGACTGGTGGGGTGCCAGCAACGCTGCCATAATGGACGAAGCGGTCGGTGGCTGGCAGGCGCAAGGGCTTGCTAAATCAACAATACCACCAGATTGTGATAGTGGCAGTAGCAGCGGCAGCGGCAACTGACAAAGCTCGGCAACCACCAACAGGCCGAAAAGACCGGCAGCAGCCCAGACCCAAACTAACAAGTGGAGAACACTTTGCAAGTCAGCCTCTTTGCAGTGGCAACATGACAGTCCCCAAGTTCGCTAGGCAGTCGCAACAGTCGGGCAATTAGGCAGTCAGTCAAATGAGACAGCCGGGCAACCAGGCTGCCGGCAGGCAAGTTGTCGGGCAGCCAGTTAGCCATGTATTGCTTTATTTAATTAAAATTTATCACTATAATGAATACGAACAACGTCGAACAACAAAAGCGAAATCAACAAATAGTGAAGCGAAGGAAAACACGCCAAAGGGGTGTGGAGCTGTGTGTACTCATTCTGTTGCATGATTTTTTTTGCTTGTTTTTTGTATATTTTTTGTAGCCGCTGATTTGTTACAGATGTGGGTTGAAAAGCGCGAGCCGACACAACTCTTTACATGTGGGTAATATAATATATACGTACATGTGTGTGTGTGTGTGAGTGTATGGTAGCGCTGTAATTGCAATTGCTGTACAGGAAAGCCGCAACAAGCTCTCAGAACAGAACAACATTAGAGGCAAAAACAAAACAAAAGGAAAGAAAACAAAAGGATGATCTAATCAGGGAGGGCGTTAAAATTTAAGATTGCTCGCTGCTTGCGGGAGTGAGGGTTAATGGCAAGAGTTGTTGGCGGCAGATAACAAAATATTGAAGTTTTGATTAATAAGTGAATACTTTGAGGAAATGTATGTATGCATGTGAGTATGTGCTTAAAGTGGGTTCGTTCAAAAAGGCTGTATTGCTGGTACACATTTTGCATACTCGGGAATACGTGCGGGCCTTTCGGGAGTAGATAATCCGGAGCACTTAATTACTGCAATCAAAACTTACTTATACATTAATTAAACAATTTTACCCTTAAGTGTATCAATTAATAACTATTTTAGCATATGTGCAGAGGAATGCTGGCTCAAAATAATGAAATTTTCGAAATTGTTTGGGGAAAAAGATATGGTTTAAACATATGGTTTGCAAATAGTTTGTGGTCGATCTTTAGTTTCTGGGCGATGCTACAACTACTAATACGCCAGTCAACTTCGATTATTTCTGTGATTTTAACGACATTTTCGACAGTATCGACATTTCCTTTAACATCAAAATTGCCTGAATGGAATCGACGACACCAAATTTGCACGTAAAACCTGTTACAGTAATGGCACCATAAACGCTATTCACAATTTCAGCGGCCGGGCTTGCATTTTTGCCTTCATCAAAGAAAAACTATAAAATGTACCGAAATTTTTCTTTGTTGACTTCCATTGTTAACCCCCTGTAACTCACAACTAAATGGAGATAGCAAAAAACAGCACTACGAGCACAAACTTTAAATTGCATCATTGATATCTGAGGATACATCGCAGAAATAAATCTTTGGCGGTGGAGCCTTGCTTTTGTTTGGCTTCTGAACATCAAAACAAATTGCGAGGTCAGCGTTTTTCAACGCTTGAATCAGCTTTTGAAGCCTAAAAATCGCTCGTTTTGGGGTATCCTGTGTTGAGTGCCAAAAGTGCTTTTAAAATTGGTTCAAACGAATACAGAACTGTTAAGATTTCCAAGCAGAATAGTTTGAAAAACAACAAAGCCCTTTTCTTTAATATTTTGCAGTGTTTTCATTATTGGGCGCATAATATAAAATTCCACTCTCTAACTTAATTTCTCCAGGCAGTTGAATATTATGGGAGGTAATAAAAAAATTAAAATATTAGTGAAAGAGTCACATAAGAAAGCAAACCAAATCTTACTGAATAAATTGCTGATATTTAAGTTTGAAGAAACTAAAATTGCACTTAAAGTATCATCACCGAGTACCCAATTTTTCATTCCACCTGCATCTAGCAAAGTTTTTCGTATACCTAATAAAAATATGTGTATCATTTGTGCATTTCAATATTTTTTGACCTGATAACGTCTTATAATTCGATGTGGCCGGCTGCACGCATCAAAAAATGCGGCGTTACCTTGCTCAGGCGGCGTTATCTTGCTTGAACTGCAAGCGAGAGCGCGGAACGAGCGACAGAGAGGCAGAATCGGCCCCCGCGTTCGGCAACGTTCGACATCTGGCGCTGTCCTACTTGAGTGAGCATATACATATATGGATGTATATGTATGTATATGCGCATTTGTAATTCACATACTTGTATATGCCTTCTTCCTGTGTGCATGGTAATGAACCATTTCTCTGTTGAGAATAGGACGATGATAGAAAAAGTAGGAAATGAAAGGGAGTGTTTCGAGTGTAAAGTGTCTTGAAATGGCAAATCGATGATGGTGCTGCCTCTTAGTGTTGTTGACTTATAACCGTCTGATGCACAATCGATATTGAACATATCTTTCATGAATTTGATAAATGTTTCGTAATTTTTCACGTTTGTATAAATGTAACTTGATCAATTCCATTGCGATTCCATTTACCTCCTTCTCTATATCCATACAAAATATCTATCAAACAAATAAAATTAAAATTTTCTTTTGAAAAATGCAACCATACCATCAGTATCTTCTTATGACATTGTCATGTTAAACTATCGTCAGTAAACCGACTTTACAGACAACCTCTTTTTTAAATTAGGGAGTTCTTATAAGCTTTGAATAGAAAGAGCAGAACTTTTAAATTAACTTTGGTGTTCATTGAGTAAGTGCAACTTGTAAAGCCTCTAAAAAATCAATATATTTTGATGATGCAGTGCTTATACTGCGTGCATATTTTCAATATAATTCATGGTCGACCATTCCTTTATACATCCAACACCATCAGCAATAAAACAAAAGATCTAAAAAAATAACACGATTTTTGAACCAGATCAAAGTTACACTACCAAAATTCAATAGCCTATAAAGCTGCACGCTCACAATTTTTAGCAAAAATCCAATTAAAAAATGTGAAATTTGTTTACAATTTTTTTTCAACATACGGCTCTTAACAATTATTTGTGAGAAATCATGTCATTTAAATGCCCACCTTGAGCACCAGAGGTCTTTAGGTAAAATCCGCCAAACAGTCAATTCATGAATGCCTAATTGTTCAGAACGTCGAGATATCGATGTGGAAGGTTGTTCAGCAACACTTTGCGCTACAGCAGCAATATTCTCAACAGTACGTCCAGTTTTTGGTCTGCCACTCCTTTTTCTATCCTTGACAGTTTCAAGTTTTCTTTCTTTCTTCAAACTTTTCCACCAACCTTTGAATTTTCCACTCATTCGAACGATTATTTCCATCAAAATAATCACGAATTTTGCGATATGTGGTTCTTAAAGATCGACAATTTTCATAATGAATTTCAATAATTTTAACGCGTTGTTCTCTCGTTTGAAATTCCGCATCTGTCTTGCAAAATCTCAAAGATGACATAAAAATGGTATTGTCTAAAATTTATTCACTGACTTCTAGACGCAAGCTCTTTAGTAGAGGAACAAAACTCAAAATATATAAAACACTGATTCGGCCAGTGGCAACAAATGGATGTGAAACGTGAACACTGAAAACAGATACAATTACACAATTAAGCATATTGGCAAGAAGATTACTGAGAAGAATCTGGGTCCAGTACGAGAAGAAATTAGTCTCCAGACTAGAGCTAGAGGAATTCCTACAAGGTGAAAACGTCGTGCGGTTTGTTAAATCGCAGCGCATCCGTTGGCTGTGACACGTTTGTCGAATGCCAAATGAAAAGCGATGAGATGCGGAAGGTGGAGAAAAGCGAATAGGGTGATCGCGGAAAATATGGTTAAGCGACGTTGAGAACGATCTAAGAAGCATAGTATGGCTATGGACCGCGATGCATGGAGAAAACTTGTGGAGTAAACTTAAATTTTTAATGAATAACGCTGCCTTTATTTATTGGTATAGTAAGTGCATTTTTTTTTGTTTCCGTTTTTACATAAACACATACACTTACGTGTACATGTGCGCAGGCTATTAACAATAAATCCATAAAGCATGCTTCATATAACATTTTTATGTGCTTTATATATTTTAACTGCAGCAAATCCTATTATTACTTCAATTTTGAAATTCTACCTTAACACAATGTTGTTGTAAGTTGGTCAACAAGTTTTTATTATTCAAAATTTATGCGAAAATGTAAATTCACACAGCCTGTTGTTATCACAGTTGTATTGAGATTTTTTGTTGTTGTTTGTTTTTCTGTTTTAGCTATAGCTTTTTCTAAGCTATTGTTTTCAACTATGCACGAACTCATTTGGCTTGCTGCGGCTGCTGCTGCTGTTGTTATGACTGTTATTGTCAACGCGTTGGCTGTACGTAGCAGCAACGGCTGATGTTGTACGCTTATAATTAATTGCATTAATTGGCCTCAAAGTGCAATTATAAATGTTGTTGTTGTTGTTGTTGTTGTTGTTGTTGCATTTTTTCTACGAACATCGTGCCTAGTGCACTGTTTTAGCTATTTTGTATGTTGTGTTGCTGTAATGCAAATTTGTTGCTATTTTTATTGTTCAATGATGTGACTCGTGTGGCATAAATTTACTATTGTTGGCATTAATACGGTTTATTTTAATGAACTTTTTGTACCTACATATTTGCCAATAATGAATTTCAATTGATTGTTTTGCTGTTTAATTAGTATTTTTTTTTGCTGCTTTTTTGTTTCGTTTTTACTGTGCAAGTACAGCGATTAAGCATTGATGTTTTAAATTAATACCTTCCTGTAAAAAATAATTGATATCATAAAAAATATATATGTGCATGCATGTGTATGTGCATATGCATATAAATAGGGGAAAATAAAGTTATTATCTCAAGCACTGAGATTATCCACTTAGTCCGTTTCATCTGTAGCGATTGAGCCAACATAATTTTTTATACTTTAAGTGCCATATTAAATGCTAAACTGAACTACATTTTTATATACAGATCAGCATTGAATGAAGTATGCAATTTTATTGCTTTGTGCTAAAAATATTTACCTCAATAATTCATAAGGCTCGTTCCACGGTGACGGGTGTGACATTCGAATTTACATTTGAATGTTTTATTTATAAATTACACCGTGCGACAAATTGTAGGCAAAGTTGTGGGGGGTGGCAAATTTCTTTGCAAAACGAAGGCATTGGGTGAGTATATTAAACCCACCAAAGGATTCAACCCATGGAGGTGCACATTTTTTGGGGTCGTCAATTTAATTTTTTATGTATGTCACGTAAGTTGCTTCGGAAAATTAGAAACACGGTTTAAATTATCAACTTAAGCTTAATATAGTGCTGAGTGATATAAAAGGTACAATTTTTTCGTAACATATTTTAGTCCTTGATTTTATTGCACAGTCTTTTTGATCATTTATTTTTCAGTTACCCGGAATGTCCCGTCAAAAAGAAAAGTTAAGTGTTAAAAGGTTCGTGAAGTATATACATATATACTATATAATTGGCGCGTACACCCTTTTTGGATATTTGGCGAACTCCTCCTCCTATTTGTGGTGTGCGTCTTGATGTTGTTCCACAAATGGAGGGATCTACAGTTTCAAGGCGACTCCGAATGGCAGATATTTTTTATGAGAAGCTTTTTCATGGCAGAAATACACTCGGAGGTTTGCCATTGCCTGCAAAGGGGGCGACCGCTATTAGAAAAATGTTTTTTTTGTTAATTTTGCTTTCACCGAGATTCGAACCAACGTTATCTCTGTGAATTCCGAATGGTAATCACGCACCAACCCATTCGGGTACGGCGGCCGAGTTGTTCTTCAAGTATATTCCTTGCATAATATGGGGATTCACGCAAAAAACCTACAAGAATGGTGTCGCACAGTGTTAGAATGAGAAATCTTTTAAAGCAATTCTTCCGTGCCAGATATATGAGTATTTAAAAATAAAAGTCCCATAGAACTTTCAAGCCTTGTGAGTATATAAATTTGAGCCTCTTTGGCGGCTGTGCTAGGTAGACAAACCAGATTAACTTATTCACATCAGATGTTGTTTTTAACAAACCAAAAAAATAAAAAATAAATAAAAAAATGTAGGTTTTGCCACTAACAGGCAATTGATTATTTTTCCCGAAACATATTTATTATTCCAGATCCTGAAAAGTGGTTAATCTCCGTTATGGGTTCATCAGGTTGTTTTCAGGAACTGAAAAAAGTTGTAGTGTAAGCAGAATTGCCGCATTTGGGCGAATGATAATCCAAGACTGATTGCCGAAAAACCAATGCACCCACAAAGAGTGACTTTTTGGCGCGGTTTATGGCCCGGCGGCATCATTGGGCCGTATGAGGCCAGTCAGGGAGTTACTGTGAATAGTGTTCGCTATCGTAGATGATAACAAACTTTTTATGGCCCGAATTGGAAGATATGGATATGGACGATATGTGGTTTTAACAGGTCGGTGCCACTTGTCACACAGCTAACCAAACAATGGCTCTTTTACGCGAAAAATTTGATGACCGAATAATCTCACGTCGCGGCGTTGTCAATTGGCCGCCAAGATCATGTGATTTGACACTGTTGGACTTCTTTCTTTGGGATTATTTGAAAGAAAAGGTGTACGTCGATAAGCCGGCAACAATTCAAGAGCTAAAAGATGAGATAATTCGGCACATTAACGGCATAGAACCTCAACTATGCCTCAGCGTCATCGAAAATTTAGACCATCGGATGGGGGTGTGCCGCCGAAGCCGCGGGGCCATTTGGCCCATATTTTGTTCTATGCATAATTGAGCCATACCAATATTGTCGTAATAAAGAGAAATGACAATAATTTCTTAAAAAAAATTGAATTTTATTCAAAAGCAATACCGGCCCTTAAAAATTAACCACCCACCACCCTTTATAAGATATTCTTGTTCTTCAAGCTTTCCTCCTATTTGTGGCGTGCGTCTTGATGATCATTCTCCAGTACTTCTTAATCTCCTCGTGAATGCGAGACATTTACAAACCAAGAGTTTTAAGGTATTTGGCTCTTCTTTGATGTGGTCTATTAGCAGCCTCTTGACTTTGGATAATTTTGCCTAAAATGAGGAGATGGCGCGCATTTCTTGTTCCCCACTGGGCACAATGCAAGAGAATCCTTGGCAACCTACCTTCAGCCTTCATATTTGTGAAAAATTTGCTGTGTAAAGCGCTGCATGGTGGTGAACAGATAATTATCAGGCTGGCTAAAGTGGAACAGAAGTGCCTTTCTTGCAAATTCGTCCTCGATGGCTCACTAACTGATGTGCTGCTGTGAATTAATGGCCTTTGCATCTGTGGTGGTTGCTTATCTACATATACAGACTCAAATTAGTGCATTTATTGGCATTTGGTCTGATTTTTATAGCTGTGGAAAAAAATTATATAAATATGTAGCTCGATTAAGATAAAACCACAATGCATATATATATTTTAATGGATTTAATAAAATCATTGCGCATTTGTTTGTATCTCTCTTTTTTTGCATTTATTTCTTCACACAAAATATTGGACTTGGCAACTGAAACTAAATTATTACATTTTATATATTTCTGGTTGTTTATTTTTTGCTTCTTTTTCAATTTTGATTTGTTTATTTTATTATTTTTTGTATTTTTTTATTTTTTTACAATTAAATGCAAATTTCAATGTGCAACAAAGCATGATTGCGCACATTAATTATTATTTTTATATAAGTGTGTGTGCATGTGTGCATGTTGCCATTTATAAATGTGATGCAAAAGTGTCACAAACAATATTGAATTGTAAAACCGTTTAACAACAAATTCGCAAAGCCACCGTTTGGCAATAAATTGTTTAACCCTCTAATGTCCTAAAAAGTCGAAAATCGGTGAAAAGTGGGAGTTCATAATAAAGGGTGGTTAAGTTTTAAGGGCCGGTGTTGATTTTGAATTTAAAATACAATTTTTTAGGAAATGATTGTAATTTTTCCTTATTCTGATAATATTGATACGGCTCAATTATGCATAGAATAAAATATCGGTTAAATGACCGCCGCGGCCTCGGCGGCACACCTCCATCCGATGGTCCCAATTTTCGATGCCGCTGAGGCATAATTGAGGGTCTATACCGTTAATGTGCCGAATTATCTCATCCTTTAGCTCTTGAATTGTTGCTGGCTTATCGACACATACCTTTTCTTTGAAATAACCCCAAAGAAAGAAGTCCAACGGTGCCGTTGACGTTTAGGTGTGGTTCACATTCAACATCGGCCCTTGAAATTTAACCACTCTTTATTTTTAAGCGATAATTTTGGCATGAGATGCATGAAGTTGGTACACATTTTAAGATGTAATTCATTAGTTAGACGCCAGATGAGAATATTGGTGGTATGCTTACCTCCGTTAATTAATTTTGCATACCATTTTAGCATATTGAATGTAGTTTTTTAATTAGCTAAATAATTAGTGGAAACTTTTTCAAGCTGTCTGTAGACCCATGCAAGGCTGTCTAAGTGTTGGGTTATACATTAAGGGTCGACAAACTGCAAAGAGACTTCATAAAAAGGAATCTAAGGATATCAGACTTCACGGCAAACTATGAAGTTTTGCTGGAAACAACAGCTGGTGGAAAGCCATTTTTTTACATTGGATCATGAAATATTTTTTTTAAAACTTTATGTGAATATAAAGAAAGTAGACTTCCGTATAAGTTGTCGCAGTATGTGAAACGAAAAAACCGTTTCTGGTATAAACATCTAAATTAAATGGGCTCAGAATTCGGAGTAACTTTCAACTTTCAAAATTCAATCAATAGTACAGAGTGACACAGCCTTTGCACACAGTTGCTGACAGAATTCAAGGCCAAGCATACCAGAGAACATAGCAAAGGGCACTTGCAAGTGCATTGCGCATAGACCAAACAAAGGGTTCAATCCACATAAAAGAAAGAATGCGGATTGAAGACTTCTCAATGATTTTGAAAGCACGATGTGGCTGATTATGTTAGGTTAGGTTGTAATGTTTGCCCAGAGAGTGGGCCCACTTGGGCGAAAGAAGTTTGGTTCAGAGTAAAAAGAGGTGAAGGAAAATAGACGATAGGACGAAAAAGAAAGGGGTGTGATGGGTTGAGTGTTTGTGGACTATGAACGGTGACTAGTCTGCGGTTATGCTAGCCTCCTTATGCTGCTGATGAAGTTCATCAGATTTTTGTTATAAAGGCCTGTTAATCAGCAGGCGCAGAAAAGAAGAAAGAACCAAGATGCTTGGATCTTAGTCCCGCGAGAGCTGGGCAGCTAAGGAGCAGGTGCTGAGATGATTCCACCTCATCCTCCATACAGCTGACACAAAAAGGACTCGAAGTAATTCCGAGTCTCACGGCATGTATAGCCCGCGGGTAATACCCCGAGAGGATGCCCACGAAATTTGAGAGATGAGATTTTGTCATCCTCAGAATATCCCTCGAACGCCTCCTATCCAAAAGTAGCCAGAAGGACTTCGCGGCCTTACACGTTCGTGTACTTCCTTCCAGGAGTAGAGCACAGGTTGTCAAGAGGATCCCCATCCTCTCATTTCGCGGGCACACCACCTCACAGGTCCCTTGTCTCATGCCCTTATGTTAAATGCCAATAAATTCGGAAACGTGGAAAAAATGTGCAGCCTCTCCAATCTAAACGAAAAAGAAAATGGGAAGAATTTTATTGAAAGATGTCCTGTAGTTGAGTTTAGAAATACAGGGTAGGCCATTTAAAGCGGGCCCATCTGGCAACCCTATAACTTTTGACAGGAACGTCAGATCGACTAATGACATAGCGCGTTGGAAGCGTCAGTCCAAGACAATTTTTACCATGGAGCAGTACACTCCAAAAGAACGCGCTGAAATAATTCAGCTTTACATCCAAAATAACTTCTCAATTGTGAAAACTCAACGTGCGTTTAAAAAAAAAAATAAAGTTAAAAGTGCGCCATCCAAAAGCACTTTACAGCGTTTATACGCAAAATTTATTAACCACGGTAGTCTCAGCAATACCAGCCACTCATCCAGACAACGTACACGACGTTCTGCTGAAAATATCGAGGCTGTACGAGCCAGTGTTGAGGAGGCTCCGCGAACATCGAGTTATCGTCGTTCTCAGGAATTAGGCATCGCCAGGACAACACTCAGGCGCATAATTCGCATCGATTTGAAAATGTTTCCGTACAAAATTCAAATGGCACAAAAATTAAACCCGGCTGATTACCCGAAACGGCTTGATTATGCCAAATGGGCCGTCGAAACCGTTCGAAATGAACCCGACTTTTGGCAAAAAATCATCATGTCAGACGAGGCTCATTTTCAGTTGAATGGAGGCGTAAACAAGCAAAATTGTCGCTTCTACGCTGCCGAAAATCCTCAATTAGTTGAAGAACAGCCTCTCTTCGATCAAAAAGTGACTGTGTGGTGCGGTGTTTGTGCGGGAATGGTCATCGGACCGTTCTTTTTCGAAAATGAAAATGGAGCCTCTGTCACCATCAATGGAGAGCGTTATCGTGCCATGATACGCGATTTTGTTATGCCAATCATCGAAGAAAATGACATGGAAGGCTACTGGTTCCAACAGGACGGGGCTACATGCCACACTTCACGCGCTACAATCGATTTTTTGAAGCCATTGTTCCCTGGAAGGTTGATTTCGAAAAATGGTGATTTTCCGTGGCCACCGAGATCACCAGATTTGACGCCACCGGACTTTTATTTGTGGTGTTATCTGAAATCCAAGCCAAGGACTCTAACTCAACTTAAAAACAATATCCGACGCGAAATCGCCGCCATACCGGCCGAAATATTGGCCAAAACGATGGAAAACGCCGAAAAAAGGACACATTTGGCCATCAAGGCCAGAGGCAAACATTTGAAGGATATCATTTTCAAAAACTAGCTGGAACAAATCTCCTTGAATCAAAATAAATGATTTTTCATATCAACACAAAAAAAAATGTTTTTTTCAATGTTTTTTTTCAGAAACAAATGGGCCCGCTTTAAATGGCCTACCCTGTATTTACTTATCTAGAAAAAAAATTATAAGCGCATTAAATGTTGAAAACAAAATAATTAAAATGGGACAGAAACGGTTGGTTTTTTCTAGTCAGCTTTTCGTTAAAGAAATTATTTGGTAGCGAAGTTTAACGAATTGATTATTTTATTTATTTTTATATAAGGGAAAAGAAAGACGACAAATTGGCATGTCTTATAAATATATATTTAATATTTATATTATAAACAAAATAAGTTGTAAGTTGTAAGGTGAAGCTGAGTTGAGCTAAGATGAGTTAGATAAAAAAAATTTAATATTAGTTTTTGTTAAAAAAAGCTTTTATAATAAATTTTACCTACTTTTCGCCTTCTATCTCAGAATTTTTTGTTGCTAGAAATGAGCAACAGATTGTCAGCTCCAGTTAAAATTTTGCCTTTTGTGTGCAAGATGTTGCCAATATTTCCACAATTTTCATTTAAAATGCCATTTCATCTCATAAAAAGTACAACCACTGCGAATTATTGAAGTTCGAAGACGCGCTGTTTGGCTTTGAAAATGAATGCTTCGCGGCAATCTTGTGCCTTAGCGGGTTAACATTTAAATGTATACCTACAAATGTTGATTACAAGCAAAATGTTGAAATTTACATAATTTGTTTACCATATTGAGCAGAGTGCAAAGAAATTTAGTACACTCACAGCGCGATTTAGCATATTGAACGATTTATGAAGCAAAAAGGCAGCTGATGAAAATTTAAAAATAATTAATATTTTTCATAAAGTGATATGCGAGTTTAGCTTGGGTCGGCTTTAGATATGTTATGTCGGCTTAGTTGCGATTGGCTGCTGGCATTTTTAGTTGGGAGGCCGTTGGACTTTATGAAATAACGCTTGAGGCCAGTACGCCATCACTGGTAAAACCCTTACATAGAGTTGTTGAGCTTAGGCTGGTGCTTTTTCTCACAACTTGGCTTTGCGCAAAATTTACGCGTAATTTCTAGGGTATGGATATCGAAATTCAAGCGTCCTCTAATATAATATTTGTTGTACTCTGGTACTTTGTGGGGTCAGTAGTCTAGAAATCAATATATCTGCTAAGCACCTAAATTAAAGAATTTAGTTAATAAATGCTTAAATTAAAAAAATTAATATTTCATTTCATTCACTTAGAATTTCAAGTGGCAGCGCGTGGTCCTATGCGGTTTTAGTATCCACTGAAGACCCCCACTTTCAATGTAGCGCTGGTTTATACGTGGCTGTTAAGACTGCTCAAATGATATCATTATTTCAGAATTAGTGCAACGAAGCAAATCTTTTATTTTGCTGCCAAATTTTTGTGTAAATATATACCATCGAAGATGTCAAATATTTTAGGAAACCACGTGGGGGGTACACACATTAATTGTCCGTCATTTGCGAAAGAAATTTGCAGTGGCATAAGAAATGAGCGCGAGCAGCCAAATTTTTTTGTAAGCAAACAGAAAGTATGTAATATGTAGATGTGTTGGTATATGGCATAAATATTATATGCAAATACTATGTAAATCTAAGCAGCGAGAAGAAAAACACCAATGCACTGCTTTACATATACACATACAGCCTCACACACATACGTATGTGTTAGGGTGGGCGTTAAAAATGATAATCTTTGCGGCGCCCGAAAAATCCTTCCTTTTGATGAGAAACAAAAAGCACACATGCCGACGGCCAATTGAAGTTAATATCTATCATAATGAATACAGTGTAAGTGTCATTGCTGCAGTGTAACTTCAATTGGCCGTTGGCACGTGTGCTTTTTGTTTAAGGGGGGAAGCTGGTCTAGAATTTTGAAAAAATCGAAAAATTTTTTTTTGTCTTAAAAGGTGCTTTAGGGTCTTAGAAATAATATACCAAATGAGGGATGCCAGCAAAAATGTCTAAATGCCCAAATTTTTCATTCGACGGCAGTGCCTCGCAGGTATGATTTTACAATACTTACAACTTTAAACGCGTTTTTCTCGAAATCACTTTTTTTAAACTGGCCGAAGACATAACTCGAACAAATCTTTACCGATTCTTACGAAATTTTGACAATACATTCGAAATACCTTTCTCCGGAGACGTAAGTAGGATTTTTTATTTATATTACATAGTTTTTTTTTTAATCAACAATTTTATGTCGTTCTTTATAGTGAAAATTGTAACTTTTCGTTCAAACGTGCACCATTTCGCGAAAAAACAAAATATCGAAAAAATCCTACGTACGTCCCTTTCTGTTGTTATATAGAAACTAAAAAAATTTTATTTTTTGATCCAGGACAAAAATTAAGGAGTTTACGTCTTCGGCAATGGACCCACTAGTAAAAAAGGCGCCTTAGGAGAACTGCTGGACAGCGGCCATTTTGAAATTAATTCAGACGAAAAATTTTGTATTTGTACCATGAAAGCTATATTATTAAACCTATTTCACAGATTTTCGATTGATTCCTTTGTTGAGTCAAAATAAATTCATAAATTATGCCCATTTTTTGCGCTCTAGACCAGCTTCCCCCTTAAATCCAAAAACCAAAAATTTCCACGTAGTTTCTCATCAAAAGGAAGAATTTTTTCCGGCGCCGTAAAGATGTTAATTTTTAACGACCACCCTAGTACGTACTATATATATTTAACTCTACATCAGCGAAACTCACAAGAAATTGTATTGGACATGGGCGTGCTGCCGCCACCGCCAAAGACCTGCGAGACTGCGAGTCGTATTCGCGCCGGTCGCGCGACTTTGTCAGCTGTCATCATGACTTGGCTGATTGTTGATTTCAACAGCGAGTTGCTGCTTGGCGGTTGTCACTGCCAAGAACGTTCAGCATCATACCAATGGAAAGTAATGAATTTTGCATTATATTTATATTTTTATTAAATTCGACCAGTTTTTAACACAAATTGACAGTGCCGCAAAAAGTTGGCCAAAAAACATTGTGGACGAAAATTTTGCCTGCTGCTGTCATGTTTTTATTTAGTTTTCGAATATAATATTTTTCAAGCCATTTTTAAATATTTTAGGCAGAAAAATGTGTTACTGGTTGTTATTAGAAAATAATATACACATACATACATACATATACAATTTAAGTACGTATGCGCGGTACTTTCTTTGTTGTGTCAGCAGATTTAATTTTTCAAACGAGGAAATGCAATGACAGCGCAAAGAAAATTTGTCAAGTAAAAATGTCGTAGAACTATGGAAATTCGATCCAGTTGAGCGGAAAATTTTTACAGCCTACGTAACCAACAAAAAAAAAAAACAACAAATGTTAAGGCCCGCGCTAATTCAGCTAAAATGCTGCGGGACCACACAATTTCATGATATTTATTTAGTTTTTCCTTTAACAGAAAAAAAAACAAAAAATAAATACGTTACAGTACACACATATATTATATATGTATATGTATGTACATACATACATGCACATTTTGTTATTGAAAGAAATTTTTAAAAATGAAAATGTATTGTGCCATTTGTTGACCGCAAGAAAATCGTGACCACAAAGCGTTGTAGAAATTAATAACTACTTACTGACATCCATATACGCACACACACACGCACACAAGCGTGCTTGTTTATCAGCACCAAGAACATACACCTACATACATACATACATATATTGAATTATATGGGAGAGTCGCTTGGACTAACATAAAAATAAATTTGCATAATTAAAAAAAAGGTCAGCGCAGACCACAAACGAGTTAACAAATGTAAGAACGAAACGAAATGCGTACAAATGGGCCTACAAAGAAGAAAATATTGTTTTTGTATTGCTTTTTTTCTTCTTTCTTTTTTCGTTTTGTAAAATAAGAACAATTAAACTTCATTAGCGGCTAAAATGAGCTGCTGTTTGCTTTATAACATCGAACGCTGAATAACTACAGTGGTGGGACTAAGACTGGAAGCGGGCGATTGAACACTTTTTAAGGCACTTGCATTGCACGAGGGCTGTCTATTAACTAACAACATAATAAAAATTCGATGGTGGAAATTAATAAGCATTCGAATTTTGGTTACTCATAACAATCATCGAATTTTGTTTATGAATAACTTTTTACTCACTAAAAAAATATAGAGTGATGGAAATCTGTATTTTGACCCTCACGCGCTTCAATGCTTGTTGTTTGTATGTATACTGCCGCTGTCTACTTCACGAATGACAAATATGATTGTGGCACGACATTATTTGCAAAAATTATAAATCTTCCGATACGATCATTAGTTTTGCACCACCTTGTACAAATGCAAATGCTTGCAATATTTTTGCTTGGGCTATAAACTAGTGCAAAGGAGACACACGACTCTTTTTGCTACATTCAAAAAATTTATATGAAGGTCTGAATCAAATAAGTCCAACACGGAGAATAGATAACTATGGGCTTATGGAGAAAAGTTTCTCTTATAGCTCTAATTTGCCACTCTAAAAATCATTTGCCGAATTCTGTTGAAAGCCACCATTAATACTTCCATCACTGTATTGCGCTTTTAAAGGCACTCAAAGAGCTACAAAAGATTAGAGTATTCGAGGTGAGGCAGTGAAGTGGAAAAAACACCTCAAAACGCGGATGCGTTCGTAAAGAAGGTCTCACCACGCAATTAAAGACACTGGCCTACAAGCACTCACACATACACATTAGGGTGTCCCAAAAAAATTAAAGTGTTTTTTTTTTAACGCACACCCTCTTATTTTGTTCGAATGGTCTCAAAACATCTAAAAATAAAGTTTCGTCTATTTAGAATCACGGCAACCCGTGCCGAGTTGCGCGGAAACCTAACGGTACTTGTATAGTACGGCGCGCGCGAACTGTCGGATTGATTGCGTGTAATTACTTGTTTGTTTTATTAGTAATCGCGGGTTTTTCGTGTAGTCAACATGTCAGTGGAGTTACGAAGTTCCAAAAAGGAAATATTTTTAATAGGGGACGTAAAACATCAAATTACCGGTTCTAAACTCTAACGGGCAAGTACTGGCAGTTTTGTTCTATAATATTCGTGAAGTGAACTTGAGTGTCAATGAAAGTGCAAATCTCACAATTCGTGAGTGTATTATTTATTGGGAAAAGGTACGTATACCGACCAGATCAATATCTCACTGTGTTAAGAAACTAGTTAACTTATACCATCATCTTGCGAACCACCACTAGAAAAGTCATCTTCTGATTCTGAAATAATAGAATTAGAAGAAAATAGGCCCAGCGCAAGAGAAGCCTCCTCTCAGCCCGATAAAACTTCTATGCGGAATGTGAGGGATTCTGTCTTTATAATTGAAGCTACTATTGAGGCTCTGGGTCACAATACGGATGAATTCCCTATAAGCAAGTCCTCCATCCATAGAGTTCGTACGGAAATGCGAAAAGAACGGGCTGAAGCTATAAAAATTGATTTTCAAAACAAGGTCCCGGACACGGTAACTGTCCACTGGGACGGAAAACTGTTGCCAGCTCTAGATTCACGTAAAAGTAAAGAAGAACGCCTACCGGTAGTTATTACGTACGATAATAAAGAACAAATTATTGCTGTTCCTAAATTGGATAGCTCGACAGGAAGAGGACAGGCAGACGCAGTTTGGGGTGCTATTACGAACTGGAACCTTGAAGACAAAGCGCAGATTCTCTGTTGTGATACTACTGCTTCTAACATAGGCCGCATAAATGGAGCATGTGTGCTTCTCGAACAAAAACTGGGTAGAGAAGTGCTTATTTTTGCTTGCCGTCATCACGTTTACGAATTAGTACTTAAAGGCGTGTTTGAAGCGAAAATCAGTCAAATAACTACAAGCCCAGACATCCCATTATTCAAGAAATTCCGAGAAAACTGGAAAAATATCGATCCTGAGAAAAAACAAAGCTGTACAGAAAAGCTATCTTGTTTTAATGTTTCGGAAATTGACAAGCTGCTAGAATTCTACAAAACTGAATTAACCAAAGAAATCGTTAGAGATGACTATCGCGAATTACTTGAGCTTTCAATTATATTTCTTGGCGGAGATTCAGAAAAGAAATATAAGATTCGGCCTCCAGGTGCTATGCACCAGGCTCGATGGATGGCGAGAGCCATTTATTCATTAAAAATATCGTTACTTAGCTCTCAATTCAGAATTTCAAACAAGGATAAGGCAGCTCTGTTGGACGTATGTCTGTTCATCGTGACATCCTACGTAAAACCCTAGCTCCAATGTATTTTAGCAGTAAAGGCGCCGTATCAGGATTTGTTTTTTTTGAAGGCCATGAAAAATTACGAAACAATAGACAAAAGCATTTCAAAAGCAGCTTTGCCGAAGTTTTGCCAGCATTTGGGGTATTTGACAGATGAAGTATCTATTCTGGCTTTATTTGATGATGATGTCGATCTAGAAACTAAAGTAAGAATGATTGCTAACTTAACTAGAGAAACCCCAACAGCTCACAATAAACGCTACATTGCATCCAAAGAAGAACTCTGTGGCCCACTTTTTGGTACGTTAATTAAGGTTTGATTTTGTTCTATGACTAAGTTTGCTAATAGGTATAATTGATAACTGATCTATCTGTTTTAATTTCAGAGAGAAACATTGATGACTTCGTCTCTGTCAAAAGCAAGTTCCTGTTTAATCGACTCCATATT
Organism: Anastrepha fraterculus; assembly: GCA_037575425.1. Taxonomy (NCBI): domain Eukaryota; kingdom Metazoa; phylum Arthropoda; class Insecta; order Diptera; family Tephritidae; genus Anastrepha; species Anastrepha fraterculus. The sequence continues at coordinate 753 of JAYXIM010036550.1, read as the reverse complement.
GCCGACAGTTTTCTGAACAAGAGCGGTTAAGTTAATGCAAGACTTCCATGGTTTGATCACTGTTCAAGAGGAGCAAAAGCAATTTTTATTACGTTGCGTACAAGAACACCGACAGGTATATCCCGACTGTAAAAAGCAAACTTTGAAAAGAAAATTCATTGTTTTATAATAAAAAGAAAATAAATACGAAATATGTGTTTTATATTTATTTATTTAATTAATCTAAAAATTCAATTAAATCTTTCTCTATTGTGAGCCTATAGCTTTCATACTAACTTTTAAACTCAAAGTTTGACATCAAGTCGGCACGGGTTAATGACATGCGATCTCAATAATATTTTATATTTAAGTTTTTAGAGTCAAATGGAAAAAAAATAAAGGGTGTGCGTATTGAAATTCCGAAAAAAAAATTCCCCCTTGTAGCCTGGGACACCCTAATACACATACATATAAGCAAAGCAGCAGTGGAAAAAGGAAAAAAGTCATTTGAGGTAAACATAAAAAAGGTGCACCAAAGGTTTACAAATTGTACGTGTGTATGTATAATATATTCCTAAACACAAACACACCAGAGCAGCTCAGCTGAGTTGAAGTGGCAATAAAAAAATTACAGAAAAATCTTTGAAATGAAATATGGAGCAAATTTAACGTCAAATCTCACTGGCAAATAAACAACATTTGCATAAAATTTCTAGTTGTTCTTCTTCTTCTTATTCTTTGACGTTGTAATTTGAACAGCAAATGCAACAACAG
>JAYXIM010036548.1:0-32296 GCA_037575425.1 Anastrepha fraterculus | reverse complement strand
TCTTCTCCCTTTTTTCTTTTTCTTCTTCTTCTCCTCCTCAACTGCTACAGGGTGAGCCAAATAAGACCTACTAATGTTAAACACAAATAACTTTTGCAATAATCATTTATTTTGGTTAATTGGTTTTATACATTGCATATATTTTATGGAAATTATGTACCATATGAAATATTACATCAGACAAATGTCCACCATTTTTATCGATACAGAGATTGGCTCTCTTTAACGCGCTTTCCATTACACCACATAATGTTTCTGGTTGAAGGCTCAGTATTTCGTCACGAATATTTTGCTTCAGCTGTCTAATAGTCTCTGGTTTATTAAGACACACTTTGTCTTTTAAATATCCGCATAAAAAGAAGTCGGGCGTAGTCAAATCTGGCGAATGAGGTGTCCAAGAGAAATCTGAATTTTTGGAAATCAGACGTTCGCCAAAAATTTCACGCAGCAGGTCCATAGTTAGCCTAGCAGTATGCGCAGTTACTCCATCTTGTTGAAAACACAAATTAGGATACCGCTCCGCCATTGGCCGCAAAAAGTTTTCAATCAATGTTCTGTAAGAAGCTCCTGAAAGCGATTCCGGCGTTTCATTCTCGTTTTCGAAGAAATATGGACCGATAACTCTAGTGGCCATAACACCGCACCAAACAGTACATTTAGATGGGTGCAACTGATGTTGGTGTGTTGCCCTTGGATTTTCAGACTCCCACAATCTACAGTTAAACGGAAATGCGTTTCATCCGACACCAAAACATTATTTAAAAAATCAATTTGTAGGGCTAATTGTGTAAGAATATAAAAACTCGATAATTTTAACGCGTTGTGTTGTACTGTAGGGTTGCATAATAAATTTCCAACAATTCAATTATAACCTACAGAAAGATAAAAATAAATATGTCTAAAAATAAAAAAGTTGTTTATGCTTAACAATAGTAGGTCTTATTTGGCCCACCCTGTACTTAATCTTTGTATACTTCTTCTTCTTATTATTATTTATTTTTTCTGCCTCTTTATTTTTTTTCTTTTTTCTTTTTTTTTTCTTATTCTTCTTGTTGCGCATTTTCTTTTTCTTCTTCTTCTCCTTATAAAGTTCTGGAATCCTTTGCCGAGGATGGTCCTGCCAATTGGTTGACTATTGCGATGAGTTTGATTGATTGGATAGCTTCATCCATAAAGATCCGGTTTTCCATAAGCTGACGCCGAGATGTCAGTAGTGAATAGTTTGTTTTTGTTAGAGGAGGCCTTGCTGCGGGACTTATTCTCCTTCAGATTTTCATTAAAAGCAGCTCGAAGCGTTTGTCGTTATTTTCGAACTCAATGCAATGAAAAAGGATATAAAGAGTGGTTAAGTTTCAAGGGTCTGTATTGATTTTGAATAAAATACAATATTTTTAGGAAATTATTGTTATTTCTCTTTATTATGATAATATTGGTATAACTCAATTACGTATAGAACAAAATATTGGTCAAATGGCCTCGGCGGCACACCTCCATCCGATAGTCCAAATTTCGATGACGCTGTCGGTCACGTTTGGTGTCGTTGACGTTTAGGTGTGGTTCGCATTCAACATCGGCCCTTGAAATTTAACCACCCTTTATGACGTACTTTCTCTTTCTTCTGAGCAGCGTGAACAATAAGGATCATCTTCGATCACAACCTCAGGAATAAGTTTGAAAATCCAGCTACCCATCTCGGATTGTTCCCATCGCCGTTGCCATTTAGCAATTGTTTTTGCTTTTTCTTCCTGTGTTGCTGCATTCGATGACCTATGCGCACTGTCGCTGTACACCCGTGCCATTTCATTCTCTAGAATCTCAGTAGGCACCTTTCTCGCAATCACACATATTGCGCCATTCGATACAGTTCGGTATGCGTTAGCCGCTATCAAGGCACTGATTCTGTATGTTGATTGAACATCTTTCAGAAAAGTTTTCTTCGTATAGTATGAGCCAAAATCGGCGCTGCGTACAGGATCACATGCTTGTCACTGATGTTGGGCTTTAGTTTCCACAGCGCATCATTTCTACCTGTAGCTTTGTCACTTACTGCTGCTTGAAAGTCATGCGCGATTCGATTAGCAGTCCCGAAGTATGATATTTTATATGCAGCTGAGACGTGATGTTGTGGTCATCAGTCGTAATAGTTAATTCCTCACCCATCCGCCGTGTGCTCAGAAGGACCAATTCGGTTTTATGTTGCGCCATCTCGAGCTTTGCCTCTCTCAGCCATCGTTGGGCTCTTGAGATAGCATCGTTGCACAATGCCTGCAGCGTATTTAGGTGTTTTGCTACTGCCACCAGTACTACACCATGTGCGTATGCTATAAGCGTTGTTCCTTCTGGGACATCAGGCTTAAGTATGCCATCATACGTCGCGTTCCATAGTATCGGACCCTATACCGACCCTTGTGGGGCACCTTCAGTTACGTTGTATGACTCTAATGCAATGTCCGTATCGTAAAAAAGTGTCCTGTTATTGAAATAATTTGCAATGATTTGCTGTAGGCATATTGGTACCTCGAAACTTCTAAGAGCACTCATAATCTGGATCCAGTTTGCCGCATTGAATGCGTTTTAACATCCAGTGCCGGGTGTCCAAAGCCGGATCTCCAGGTTTTCTGCGTGTGGCTTTGCGCGCAATACTCACGACCGCTTCGTTAGCATCCACAGTAGGTCACGCTTTTCTGAAGCCGCACTGACTTTCGGAAAATGGATTTCCCTTAAAGCTACACACGATTTCATAATAAGGCACTGTTTTTGTTAGTATAATTCAGAACGTTTTTTAATAACAAGCAACAGTTAGTTTGCAGTCAAAGTTTCATGTTTTGCTTTTGTGAAATTACCAAGACGAAATTAGTAAAATAAAGCAGCACATACGAGCCTGAAGACATCACTCAGCAAGTAGCTAAGAAAGGCGAGAAGGCATTTCGTGAAATGGCTGAAAATATTAAACCAACAATTAATCTTTCTTTGCATTTATATCTGGATTCTATACACAGACACCGTAATTGCGAAAGCTCGAGATCTACCACAATAGAAAGAATACAAATAAAAGGGTTAGAAATTTATCTCCCTTATTTTTGCTCCGACCGTAAGAATTTTTTGCTTCCTTCGTATTTTCTTTTGTTCTCTGGTAAACACTTTTTTACACCTTTGCCGCTAATGACTCTGGCTGTGAGATTTGTTTTCGAAATTACTTTTTAAAAACCTCATCCTCACTTCAACCTAAAAATAGAAAAATAACAGCCGAAAAGATGATATCAAATGAAGAAAGGTTTACAAAAACACAAACAAGAAAACTAGAGACAATAAGCGGCTCAAAGTGAGAATTAATAAGCAAACCAAAAAAAAAAACAGCGTATAATACTTCGAAAAAAGTCATCTTGGTTGATGGGCTGCGGACTTGCGAGTGTGCAGTAAAAGCGAATTAATGGAATATTCTTTGAGAGATTAGCCAGAACGTGTGGTAATAATAATGTTTATTTTGGGCAATAATTGTTTTAATTATTTTTTTAATGAAAGCAATTTTTTCTTTTGCCAAAATCGCGTAAGCGGTTATCCCGCCAATTAAGAATTTTTTCGTTTGCAGATGATCGCAAAAGGCACACATACACACAGCTTATTTTTATTTATGTCTGAATGTATGTGGCAAATTTCGCTGATAAATGATTCTGTTTTACATTTATTGCGCTTAACAGTAAAAATGAAATATTGCCTATTAACTGCTTTGGGCCACCACGGCGTCAGAGTGGTTCGTTTTTTTTACCAACAATTTCGTACTGGCGTAATATAGCAGTAAAAACTTTGCCGCAGGAACTTCAGTTTTCTTTTTATTTCTGCCATAAAATCAACTAAAAGTAGAGAAACTTTTTGTTCATAATCAACCAAATCCTTTCATTTATACAATTTTTACAGCCAGCAGTCCAAAAACTTATTAGCTGAGATTAGCATAAATTAAACAAATTCGTTTTGGTTATATAAAATTTCATGCAGCCAGACAAGCGGTTATGTGACTATAAATATTTTATTGCTCTTTGTTAAAATGCTTTTGGTTTTCTTTACTTTTCATGTCACTTCCTATGCCATTGTATGGAAATGTTAAACAAAATAATTTTATGTGGAAAAAATTTCAAAAATTAATTTGACATTGTAATTACCACCAAAAGTAGTAAAAAACTTGTAAAGAAGTATTGGTAGTTCGAGCGGCACCGAAATTGTTACACCCAGTGTATGATTTCATACAGTTCCCAGGTGTGTAGTTAGTTACGGTCTTAAGTATTCACTTATGCTAGCATAGTATAGGGTAGCTCAAAAATAATCACCCTACCAGAAGATTTATAATTTTTGCAAAAACTCGCTTAAAGTGCCTTGATACTCTATTAGGCTTAACTTCCGCCAGCAAAAATCGGCTTCTGCAATGGGGGTTCTACGGAAGTATCATACAAGCTTCTCTACATGAGTTTCGATCGCTCAGTGGCCTAAGAACACTTGTATGAGTGTGGAAATTGTATGGTAAAGGATCAGCAGCACTTTCAGCATCCGGCTTCTGTCGTACTGAGGTGACAAGAAGAACTTGACCAGCTTGACTATCAGAAAAGATATTTATGTCTCCCTCCCAACAACGATCCCTAATCATTTTGCGTGCTTGAAAGATCCCGAAGCGCTCTGCTTGAAAAATACTCCTAATTCTTGGCAATTTAAAGATAGCCAATGTACTTAGTGTACAATATTTCCTAACTTTTTTGAAGAAAAAAATCGTATTTCGTTAAAAAAAATTGCAGCATTCCAATTTCTTTCTTCAGGATATTCTCTAAATAAAGTTTTGTACGTTTTTTTCATCTTTCAAGGACATATTGCATATTTTCCATATCGGAAGGCAGCATTGCGTGATAATTGTCTGATTACGCCAATTTCAGATAGGAATTAATTTTATACCAGCAGTAAATTTCCAGCTTCGATATCTAAACTCCTGCATGCCCTATTCGTGGCTGGGGCAGTCATACGGACGGATGTGAAAATTATAATAAGGTGGCAGTGATTATTGTGCGATTTCGTTCTTGCCATGAGTAACATATTTTTTCAGATTCAGTGAGATATCAACACTTTCACTAGATCTTTCGCACGAACGGACGTACGGATGGACAGATGAGCTGGCAGGCATACACTTGCGACAAAACAATAGTAGTTACACCAATTTTCACTTTTCATGAGTGTTTATTTTTTTTGTTATGAAAGTATAGTTCATTGCCTAGCAAAAACCATATAGATCTAAGATGCAAATTTAACACAGAAGTTATAAAAAATATACGGGGTTTTTCATTCGAACTTCTAGAAAGATTATCGGTATGCAGTTTTATAGTTTATTATATGCTAATGTACAATAGTAAAATGCAAGGCTGAAATCGTTCAAAAAATCCCGTTAATATTTTCTTTGATCCATTTGCTACTTTGTACTTATTTAAATAAAAAATTCCAGAAAAAAATTGCGTTTTATTTGTTATATGGAAGAAATGCATAACACCGGCAGACAATGAGCTACACTTTTATAAAAAAAAATAGTTATTATTCAAAAAAAAAAAGAGCAGAAAAATATTGAAAATTGGTCCATATATTGATGTGCTGTCATTTATCGCGAGCTGTACTAAGCTGTACTGATTCCATAGATCTGTCTCGATTGCATTCAGCTATTGCAAATAACCGTTATGTGAACAAAATTGTAATACCTCAGTGTACGCGCACCAGCGCATGCTGGGTATTCAAAATATTAGCCATTAAAACAACAACACGAATCGCTAGCAAGAAAAGCACTTAGCAGCTTTGAAATTTGAAGGAAAAAATAAAATATGTAATACTTAATTGTGCCAGCCAAGAGCCATTGTGCCTTTGGAAAGGGACGTAGGGGTATAAAAGAGATGAGAATAGGTGGTGAGTGGCTAAGGGACTGAGCGGCTGAGGCTGCTGAAGAGTCATAATTATAGAGAAGTGGCAGGTATTGTGTGTTTTTTTCAAACTTTTAAACAGTTGTTTACGCCGACGTGCTATTGTTGTTTTTGGTTTTGTAATGACTTTAAATATTTAAAATTTTTATTTTATTTCCTATTATGTTTCTTTTTGCTTTTGTTTTTTGTCTTGAGTGAATTTGTCTTTAGGTATTTCATTTTTAGGCAAGCAATTTCGTTTTAGGTTAAATTACCACTTTTTCGTTATACTCAAAATTATATGGCTACACATACCACATACACATACATATGTATGTACATGTATACATGTATGCATTTATGTATATGTTCAGTTATGTTTATTGTTTATTGTTTTCTGTTTGGTTTTTGTTTTTGTTTGGTTTTTATTTTTGCCTGTAATTACCTAAATGGCAGAATGTCGAAAAACCAAAACAACAAAACCCCAAGCAGTGCCATTTGACAGTATGTCAGTTTGACAGTTACTTCGAGGAGATTAATGTTTTTTTTATTACACTTTTGTTTCGGTTTTTCACTTTTCATACAATTTCAACTGTCATCCTCTCCTCCCAGGGGTCCATTGTCATGTAAATGCTGCAAAGCTGAATAAATTATGCTAAAAAGTTCCACGACTCACCGGGTGGCAAGCTAATGGAGCATGACAAGCATTATTGCCGTTATTATTTTCATTTTTATTTTTCAAATAGTACCCTTCATATTATATATTAGCAATAAAAATGAATATTAAATGCCATTCGTTTTACACAAATTAAAAATTATAATTATTGATAATATTGTCCACTGCGTGTTAAAAAGGCTCGAGAGTGATATGCGAAAATCATAAAAAAGTATCTATTTTCCATTTTTTAATTTTTTTTCAATACAACATTTCTCCAGCTGTCACCAGTTCTGCTAAGTATTATTAATTGTAAGCGCAATGATATGTGACCTGTGATATGCCTGTATGTGCTGCCTCAAGCCACAGCATTTTTCAAAAGCCATTACTCACAACTAATTCTGGCTTCAAATTGCTTTTGTGCTATTACTGATTTATTATTATTATTTTTTCCAACTTTTTAGTCTTTTATCTTGAGCATCAATTGAGTGTCACTTTTGATATGTATGTGCGTGTGGGTGTTTGTGTATATGCACGCATACGTTTGCGTTCGCGTTTGTAGCGCAAAGCCACCTGTTTTGGGTACTATCTACTTGGCTCTAAATGCAATTGAAAATTAATTACTATATTTTGTATAATAGTTGCTGAGTCATTATCACTCTAACTGGCCCAACAAGCACAGAGAAGTGCTTGACTTTCATAAAATCAGCAGCTTCACATCATTTCTTATATAACTCAGAATACTTCAAAAAATAACTTTTTTGTGACTTTAACAGGTTTTGATTTTGAGAGCGTAAATTCTTTTTTAGTTTTTGTTTTCATTTAATAATTATGAATATTTTCATTAAACTTTTATGAATTATTTTATTCGCTGTTAGTTTATTAATTATTAATAATATTATTTAATTAGTATTTTATTCTTAAGCCTCGAACGTGAATGATTAATTGCTGAAATATCTCAGTTGAACTAAGAAATTTACTGCTTAATATGTAGAAAGTGCTAAGTCGACTTAAGTGCTAAATCGGCTTAAGTTGTTGTCTGTAGATGTCTATATAGATAATAAATGATGTGAGGCTCTTTGTTTTTATATTTTTGTATGAGATTTTTAATTATCTGGCTATGCATAGAACTATGCATTCATTATGTTTATATTTCAAATGGGTAAAAGTAGCCAGTATTCCTGCCAATAGTGAGTTTGTGTGCAAATAAATTTCGGTGGGCCCGAAATTCGATACTTACCATAAACATGAAACATCAAATGGTAGAAAAACTTTGTTGCTGATAGCGGCTGCCTATCGACGGGCCACGTCAAAGCTCTTAGTGTTTTTTAGCGACGATAAAAGGATGTTCTAAAAACAATCTACTTGGAGGCACCATAAAACATAGAAATCCCTCTTTTTGCAGGATCATATTGTGTATTACATTCGAACAGAGGCTCCTACCAAACAAAGTATGTCTATTATGTATATATGTAAATCTACAGTTTCTCGGTTGAAAGACCGCATCAAAGTCAAGTCTACACTCATTACGTTCGAGATACAAGGGTTGAAGATGCTTACACAGAGTCAGTTTTGATGTTATGAATAAAAATTCCTCAATGTATCTATAAGTCAATACGGAGCCTCGTGAAGCAACTAGAAAACAAGAAGCCTAGTTTTGATCCAATTTCTGTATTTTTTGAAGTGATTCCATGTGAAGTAGTATATACATATATATACAGTGAAACCTCCCACAAGCGGACACTCACAGTTCCACAATTTTCGTCCGCTTATGGGGAGTGACCGCTTATGGGGGTTGAAAAAAAACTCTAAGTTAAAATTACTATCCCACCTCTTTAAAGAATTTTTGTATGACTTGATCTGACATTCATCCTGGACACATACATGATTTGAGTCTTCGCTTTCTCCGTCAGTTAATTCCTCAGTATTAATTTCGTCAATGACAACGTCAATATTATTGTCTTCTGTATTAACAACTTCATCGATTAACAAAAACTCTTCTCTATATTGACCTTGCTGATTTTCATTTAAAATCTTTATCAAAGCCGCTAGTGTCGATATGGGAATATCATCCTCTGCCTCGAAGTCAGAACATTCAAGCGGAGCTTTTTGAAAACCGGCTTTCGTAAAACAATTCTTAGTTGTTTCTGCCGTTACGTTGTCCCATGAACATTTAATAAAAAAACAGCCTCCAAAATGTCAAAAGTTTTTGAAAGTCTGTCCATTGGAATGTCTTCTAATTTTGTCAAAATATGTTTGATTATATGGCATCTGTAATGACACTTAAAATTTTGTATTATACCATGATCGAGGGGCTGACAAACGGATGTTGTATTAGCAGGTAAAAAGATCAACTTTATGTTATCTAGTTTAATATTTATTTTTGTTTAAATTGCTGCACATCCTCGAAATTAACCTCGGAAGATTCCCCACATATTCTTTTGAAAGTCACATTAATTATGACGCCTACGCCATTTCTCCAACCATCCATTTGACGCAGAAAAATTTTGAATACCTAATCGGCCAACGATTTCTTTTGCTTTTTCCTTTATAATAATACCCGATATTGGTATATTTTGGCTTCTGGCCTTAACGAACCATTCGAAACTCAAATGGTAAATTTTTGAGCCATCCGCGTTTAAGAACTTTTTCTTTTTGTTGACGTTATCTTCGCCCATCCATATTCTTTTAATATCTTTTATTTCAACTATTGTCTATCTACAGACGTAAAGTGAAAGAATTTGGAAAGAAAATGAAATATTTCGTGTTTTATTCAGTGTTGAAATTTTTTGATATAGAGCGAGAATTTTGGTTGAAGTGAAATATTTACGGTTCTTTTCAAAATTTTTAATCTTCTTCTTTAATTTTTAAGGGTAAAAAACATACTTTTTAAAAACATTAAAAAAAATGTATTCTTTTATCAAAATCATTTGGAAAATTTTGAAAATCTTTTGAGAATATAAGTTTTTTAACATTTTTGAAAAACATCTCTACATCCTTTTTTATTTCATCATTAATAGCTACAGTGAAATATTTTTTTTTTCTTTAATTTTTAGGACAATTTTTAAAAAGATTTTTCTTAAAGAGATTTTATTCTTTTGTTGACATTTTTTGGAAAATTTTGAAAATACTTTGAGAATATTATTTATGGCAATTTTTTATAAACATCCCTACATATCTTTCTATTTCTTCATTAAAACATTTTTTTAAATACTTCTTTAAATCAATTTTTGGGAAAATAGTTTATCCGTTTGTTAAAATTTTTTGAAAATTTTGAAAATGTTTTCAGAATATTATGTTTTTATTCATTTCATCTCTATAGCTGTTTTTATTTTTTCATTAATAACTCAAAAGAAATATTTTTGGTTATTTTGGAAATTTTTAAGTTTCTTGTTTTAATTTTTTTTTTAATACTTCTTTAAGTCAGTTTTTGGGGTAAGTTTTTAACGTTGTTGTTACAAATTTTTTGAAAATTTTGAAAATGTTTTGAGAATATTATGTTTTTGTGACTTTTGAAAATCATCCCAGTTTTTTTGTTTGCGTTTTCATTAATAGCTGAGGAAGTACTCAGTACTCCCTAAAAGTTTTATAATTAGATCCCTATAGCTTTTGAGTTATATTCAAATATGTACAGCGAACCATTCAAAAAATTAAATTCTGTTAAAATTTTTTTAAATTATGATTGTGGTTGTAAACAATTTTAAATGTTCTAAAGAACCAAGAAATGTTAAAGAGATATTTAGATATTTTCAACATTGAATACATGAAAAACTTATACATCAAAATTGTCAACATTTAATATTACTTGTATTAAAACAAAAATTCGAAAGTTTTAAAATTTACTTCTTATTATACTTAAGTCTACAAAGACACCAATTTCCGCAAAAAATTAAGGCAATGTCCTTAAGGCAAATGTCCTTGTATGATTAGATATTCGATCGCTCTATAGTCATTTTTTATCAAATTTTTTAATATATTATTTATTATTTCTAATAAATGTTAGTATACCTATCCTTTTCCTACAAACCGCAGAAAGTGATGAAAGTCTGCTTATAAAATAGACAGACGCCATTGGCTGCATGAGCCTGAACATGAGCACCAGAATTCTTAAGGGAAATGAGGGCTGACTCAATTATTAAAGCTCTGAGCGGAAAGAACAGCAGTGGGAAATGGCCGCCGTGAATAAATTCAGCCTGAACTATTCGGCTGTATGAAAGATTTTTTTTGTTTTTCCTCTTTTGTTTGATTTTTTAATATACATATTTTTAATTGCACGTATAATTATAGAAGTTCAAATTCGAGTGTTAAAAAATAAAAATCGAATTTCTTTAAAAAAACTCAAATAAAATATTTAAAATTTTACCTTGGTGCCCTTTTTGCAAATGAAAAATTGTTAAGGATTTTGTTTTTTCAATTTGCATATAGCCTTCTCTTCCATTTGTTATTTTTTAATGATTTTTAGCTCCCTAATTCTTAAGAAACTGCAATTCACCAAGAAAAGAAAAATGAATACGAAAATCTGAGAAAGTCTCTGCTGGAGAAAGGCGGAAAATGAGGTATAATTCCATTATATCGCATAGTGTAGGCTGGTGAGGCACCTTTCAAGAAACTTTAGTGATCGTATGAAGCCATTCATGCAGCACTTTACCTTGAAAAAACTTAAAAAATATACTAGAATATCTCTATTGAATGCTGAAAAAAATCTTTTAACGAAAATTTAAAAATCAACTTTTCTACTGTAATACTGAAAGCTGCTCAACTATGAATTTTACAAATACATACATAGGAGTACTTATAGGCTACATACTCACGTACGCATATGGGCAAATGCAAATTATTACAAACTGTTTAGCTGTCAAAGAACTCATAAAGTAATTATATATATTTACATGTACGTATTTAAATTTGGTGTTGATCATTTTGTTGTTGCACTGCTTGCTGGTTGAGGTGCCAAGTGTGTTGGTGTTGGTGCGCTTATGAGTGACCACCAACAACCAACGGCATCAACAACAACTGCATAATGAGTTGCTTTGTATGCGTTGTGCTCGTTGTTTGGTAGCCTAATGGCTTTTGGCTGCTGCTTGACTCGCTGAGTCGCTGGCAGCCAGGCCCATTGACTGCGACGTGAATGGCATAATTTTACAATAATTTTTCGTAACTAACTCGTAATTCAAAAGGCAAATGCAGTGCAGTGTAATGCACCAAGAAAACAAAAACTTATCTACACACGCACACACGCGCATACATACATATGAATAAATGTTATTACATTTATAAGTTCATTTGTTATTCTTTCTACAAGAATACTTACCATATGAATGTCTGTATGTATATGTGCAAGAGCGTAATGCAACGCAGACAAATTGTGATTGAACTGAAAATGTTCATTTGCATTTGAGCTATTCTCGAAAGAAGAAAAAACCATGAAGAAAAATTTAAGAAAAAAATTATATATTTTTTATTTTTCTTTTCACACAGAACGTCTTATTTGTAATAATGTATGTATATGTAGCAAGTGGCCTTTTGTTTTCGGCAGGCCTATATAGTTCTTGAATAGATATTACGTTCAATCTTCGATTCCTTTCAGGTTGTTGAAAAATGGGAGAAACCTGAACGAATTTGTGGATTTTTGACAAAAAACTTAGCCGACTTGAATAGGTTTTGCCTTTGAATGTACAAATGATGACCTTACACTGAAAAATTTTGTGTTTTAATTAAATTTTTATTAACCAAAATGCTTGAACCAAGACCACGGATGATTAATAGCATAAATTTTATACTGAAACTCTGCAAGGTTGCACTTGTCAGGTGAAAAGCGCTAATGCGCCTAATTTATTTTGGCAAAAGTTCATACAAGCCTACTCTTGAGCCCGTTCCAAAATTTGCTCGTGACATAATTTTGTACACATTTTTATTATGTTTTTGTAATCTCTACGTGGTTCGGCCGGAGTACTTATTTTAATTTAGTAATTTGGCCAGGCTCATCATTATTTCTTTCATTCTGATATCTCAGTGTTCCTCATTTGAAAAACCATGAATTAAGTTTCTAAATTTCGGGGTTTGATTTTTGAAAGCATAGTTAATAGGTAGGCGAAAAACGTTGCTTAACATTTTCTTCTGTTCTTATTAAAAGTTGTGTACCCCAACCTGTAGTGTAATTCATTACCTTTAAAAGATTCAAAAATTGTTATTATTGCGGACAATATGTATTTGTAGTTTGCACTAACGATTGCATTGTTCACAAACTTATGTTAACTAACACTAAATTATCTGTCTTCTGTTTATTCAAACTGATAGAGAAAGGCATTGCTCAGCCAAGTCTGCAGTTAATTCGAATAATTTTTGTAATTCTCCGGTAGTCAAATGGAAAGAATTGCCCACACCTCAGGGAGAACGTCAATTTACTGTTCGAGGGCTCACTGCTCTGCTTTCCACGCGATAAATGTAAAGCCAAATATTTAAAAATCGTTGTAATATAATAACCTAATGCAATTTCACCGTTTGAATTACTAATTTTTATTTTTCCGTTTAATTTAACCACTCCAAAATTGTTGTCGTCTAGTTTGAGATAATCGATTTCCTAACCCAAACAGCTGATCTTGACAAATCTATTTTCGTTATGAAATGGTTAAAATTGTGGTTAAGGAAAGGTATTAATGCGAATATAGTTAAAAGACGTTACTTAATTCCACTACCAGATAAAGTTTGAGTAATTGTAAGTGTAAGGGTTACTGCAACACATTTTGCAAAAAAAAAAAAATTGATTGTTTGAATCTACTGCCTAATCTATATAAAAAAATTCAGCCGTTTTTCGCGTTGTGATGAACTTTACGGAGAATGGCTCAACCGATTTTAACCAAACTTTGCCACATTAAAGAGACACATGTGGAGAAGGTTTTTGTTTTCAAATTTTAAGAATAGGATACCAGGGTCTCGAGAAATAGGCCAAAACCGGGACCCGGGTAACCCTAGGATGTGTTTGTACAATATGGGTAGCAAACGGAAGCAGTTGATGATTTCTATAGTATAGAGTATTTTTCATACCGTTCCGTGACTAGGGTCTCGAGATATAGGCCAAAAAGTGGACCCGGGTAACCCTAGGATATGTTTGTACAATATGGATATCAAATGGAAGCTGTTCGTGAATGCTTTAGTACAGAGTATTTTTCATGCCGCTCCGTGACTGGGGTCTCGAGATATAGGGCAAAACGTGGACCCGGGTAACCTTTGGTTGTGTATGTACAATATGGGTATTAAATGAAAGCTGTTGATAAGTGCTTTAATACGGGGTAATTTTCATATCTTTTGATGACTAGGGTCTCGAAATAAATGCCAAAACGTGTCTTTGCACCGAATTAAACCAAACTTACACACATTGTTAAGTAAGAATTGAAAATGGGTTTCGTAAAGTTTGGTTGCAATTCGGAACACCGCCAACGCGTACAGCGTTCTTTTGAACCAGCCATAATGTCGTTTACGTTTTTAACGCTTGGGGCGGGACTGAACTGTTAAATTGACAGTGTGAGTTACAATGTGTCAATATTTCTTTCTGATTTGGACGCCATAAGGAGAAGACGTAAGTGCAAAGTGTAAACATTTTTTGTGAATTTTTTTGGAGTGGATTTTGGAACAGTGAATAATTTCTTACGAAATTTGAGAATTTAATGTGAAATCCGAATGTTCGAATGAAATTATGTTTTGTGGATTTATTTTCTCGGTTCATATGCGATAAGCTACGATACACCATGAGTGAAAAAAATGGTAAAAAAAAATGAAAAAAACAAAAGAAATTGTTAAAGGATGCAAAAGAAGAGCAAGACAAATGCGTAACTTTGATGAAAAAATTAATAGTCTTATCATGCAAGTTGTCAACAATTTTCAGAAGAAAAGAGATGATCTAAGAAAATCACAACAAAATAAAATAATCCTGATCATGTGGACTTGGGCTTTTAAACACATATGCATCGAAAATATAATCCACAAAATTGGAAAAAAAGATGTTTTATGGTAAAATCTCAGAATACCATAATTACAATCATGTTTATTACAGTATAAATGCCAAGACAACCACGTAATCATATTGGTCGTTCGACAAATAATAATAGGCGCATGAGAAATGCCCGGAATAACGCGCCATCAGAAGAACGTCAAGAACAAAATGAAGCAGTCAAACGATTGATGAATAATGTTATCCAAGCAACTATTTTAATTGGCAAATTCAAGAATGAAGACGTTTTAATACCAAGAATTCTAATGATTCCACCTGAATTGCCATTTGGATTCAAGCGCTTGCAACTGCCCATTCGTTTAGCATTTGCAATAACTATCAATAAATCACAAGGGCAAACTTTAGAAATATGCGGGATAAATTTAGAAGAACCAGTATTCACCCATGGTCAACTATACGTTGGTGGTTCACGTGTTGGGCAGCCAACAACATTATATATTTACTCAAAAACAAATAGAAAAATAAAAAATATTGTTTATGCCATTGAATAAAGAATAAAGAAATAAATAATATGAAAACCATATCTTTTCTGTTCTAAACCATATTCTATTTTTTAGTGTGCCCAGCGAAGCGGGCCGGATTTGCTAGTCAAGAAATAAATTTCTATACGAATACAACAACTGATTTGAGTACCAACATTTTTCAGTATGAAAACTTCTCAAAAAGGTCTATAAATTGGAGGATATAAATGGGATATGGCATTGCGTTACAGTGCAAGCCACTGTGGGTATTGGGTATATGGGATTAATACGATTTCTACTTACATAGACCCCGTTCCAAAATTATAATATAAAAACATCATAATTTTTTTTAATAAAAATATAGTTAATACTACAATAAAAACCACATAATACAAAGTTTCAAACCTTGTACAAAATTTTTCTAAATTCCAACAAAACTTTCAACTTTTAAATCAGAATTGTTAGAATTTTTCTAAACATGCAGTTTTAGAGCCCATTGAATTTTATTATCACACTTTGCAAATCTTAAGTGACAACAAAATACCACTGATGTTGGAATTTGTTTCGTTGGAGGCTTCTTTTCATCCATATAAAGAAAATTCGAGCATGTACTACTGTGGGCAAAAAGTAAGGTGGATTTGGTTGTAAAATGAAAAATCTTTATTAATTCTTGTATATCAATTCCATCCCCTTCAAAGTAATCCCCTCTCGATGAAATACACTTATGCCAACGATTTTTCCAATCCCCGAAACATGCCAAATAGTCCATTTCCGGTATAGCCATCAGCACCTTCTTCGATTCAGCTTTCATCTCCTCAATCGACTCGAAACGCGTTCCCCGGAGTGATCTCTAGAGTTTTGGGAATAGCCAGAAGTCACACGTAGCCAAATCAGGCGAATACGGTGGTTGCGGAACGATATGCGTGGAATTATTGGCGAAATGGTCACGAAGAACGAGTGCAGTGTGAGACGGTGCATCATCGCGATGCAAAAACCAAGAGTTGTTAGCCCATAATTCTTGTCTTTTTAGACGAATTGCTTCACGTAAACGAAGCATAACGCTCAAATAATATTCCTTATGAACAGTTTGGCCAGGTAAAAGGAATTCATAGTGCACCACACCACGAAAATCGAAAGAAACTGTCATCATGACCTTTATTTTTGAACGACTTTGGCGTGCTCTTTTCGGTCTGGCCTCGCCTTTAGCACGATATTCGTTTGACTGGTCGGTTGTTTCAGGGTCGATAGCATAAATCCAAGTCTCATCTCCCGTAATGATGCATTTGGGCTTGTCCTGTTAGTCTGAGAGCATTGATTTACACACATCAACGCGACGACTTTTTTCCAAGAAATTGAGAGTTTTCGGTACCAAACGAGATTTGACTTTTCGTAGGCCCAAATGGTCTTTCAAAATGGTTTTCACAGATCCTTTTGATATTCCGATCATATCGGTAAGGTCTTTAACAGTCAACCGACGATTTTTGAGCACTTACTCCTTCACTTTATTGACGTGTTGGTCATCTGTTGACGTCGATGGTCGTCCGGAGCGCTCCAAGTCATCAACACGTTCTCGACCCTCTTTGAAGTCATTGTACCACTTATAAACATTTTTCTGCGACATGGTCGAATCACTAAATGCCTTCTGCAACATGCTAAACGTTTCCGAAGCCGAAATTTCATTCCCCAAACAAAATTTGATGGCACTTCTCTGCTCAATCAAATCAGACATTGTAAAAATCGAAAAATGCACTCTTGGTCGTTTGGTAAACACAAGCGTAAATATATTACTGATAATGACATTCACATGGAAGTTGGCCCAGATGTTATTAACAGTGCTGCCAACTCATGAAAAAATAACTAGAGCGAAATTTTAGTCCCGCGAACTTTGACAAATAAATTCACCTTACTTTTTGCCTTACTTAGTACTGCCATAAGTTCTGTTATTGTAAAAGTTGTCACAGGATTTATGGTACAATTACGTACTTTGTATGGAAGAAAAGGTTTGGTAACCCAGGAAAAAAATCTTATTTGTAAATCTGATTTCATATGACTATTTTTTTGATCACGGAACAAATTTATGGGGTAGCATCAAGAAAAAAATGTTTGTTGGGCCATCCGAATGTATGTACAAATGAACATGTTCAACATTTTTTGCGTGACCAAAGTGACTAAATTCTGGAAAGAGTCTTATATTTATCATAATTAATACTCCACCAAAATAAGTTATACGCTTATTACGCCGCTACTCCTTCGCTTACCGCGGATAGGAAATATATTTCCAAACTAACTGTGGTTTCTACAGGAATATCCCATGGTTATTGGTATTGAAATTTAAATTTACCCATTCACGTCAAAGCTGTAAGAGCTTCAAGAACAATTGCACTCTCAACTACTCAGAGTAAGCCGCGTACGAGTTGAAAATGTTTCTAGGCAAAATAATCGCCACATCAAAAGCCAAATGTTGCATTCTCATTACAAAACTAACTGTAAGCCATTGAAAATTCTCGCCGTATTCTCAAAACATTTGGGCATGGAACGTATCAAATTTTAAGCAATAACAATAAAATGAAAAAAATCTAGGAAGAAAATTCTACAACCGAAACAGTCACTTACACGCATATCTATTGTTGCTGCCACGCTTAATGCTTGCAACGTGGAACAAACACACTCTCGAAAAACACCAATATTAGCGGCAACAAAATAGCAAAGAAATGCATTCGCCAAAGCTATGAAGCGGTCGAATGGAAAAAAGTTGGCAAGCCTAGTCACCTGGCTGTTTGCTGTGACTTTCTTGCTTCTATTTTATTTTATTTAATTTTTGTTGTTGTACACTTTTGCAAGTAGTAGTCGTTGCGCCGCCGTTGTTGCAGCTTTTATTGTTGCTATGTTTTAAGTTCGCTGGCCGTTCATGAACTACAAAAGCCGCTGGCTCGTTAAGTTGCGGTTGTTGGCTTCGCTGCGTCATGTTGTATGCGCTGGGCTCAGGCCGCCCCGCTGTTGGGCTCAAATTCGCCAGAGCTCCAACTGGGCGGCTTAGCGGCAGATACTTTTGCAACTATGCAACAATAGTGCGTTTGCACACACGTATGTATGTATGTATGCATGTGTGTATGTGTGTTTGAGTAGATGTAAGAAAGATTGTGTGTGCATAGGTTTACTTTGTAGCATGGCTGTTAGCATATGTGTGTGTGTGTGTGTTTTACGTGTGCATGCAACTATAATGACAGCTTAACCGCAGAGCCGCAGCGTTGCGATGCATTCAAATGCGATGTAAAATAGCCACAAAAAAGAGAAAAAGGCGCGCACATACATGGCAACAAACTGATAAAAAGCAAAAGAAACAAAAAAAAGACAAAAAACGAGTACACCATTATAAGGGCGAAATTGTAAAGAAAAGGCTGATTTTTTTTTTGGATTGCTTACTTTTTAATTTTTTTTTATTTATTTATTGTATTAAGTTTTTCTTTTCATTTTCTCCCAGCGCTTATCTTTGTTGTAGGTGCATCGATTTTTGTTTAACTTTTGTTTGTGTTTGCCCTTTTCTCTTTGTTTTCTACGATATGCATTTTTTTCTCTCGTTTGAAATGAGCGTGCAATGTGTAAAAAGATACTTTTTCACAACAATTTCCAGTGAAATAGCATAAATGCACATTTAAAAAGCGTACATGCGCACATACACATGCACAGATCCATATACGTACGAGTACATAATAGCCAAACAATGCCTCAGAAGTATTAGAGCTTGACACTAAGTTGACAGATCTGCGAGATTTCAAATGCTATGCTTCTTTAGTTTTCCAATGCGACTAAAGCATTATACATTTCTGTGCTTCAAGATGAAATTTGACCATAAATATATCCACACATACCTACATATGTATAAAATAATTATTATTCTATTTTTTAAAAGCACTTGATTGACCGAGATTTGTCGGCGTTTACTTATTATTTTAAAAATAAAGAGAATCTATACCCTCATCTCTTTAGTGTAATATTAAAAAAATATTTGTGGATGCTGAAAAAGAGTAACAGAATATAATAAGCCTATTTCCAGAAATATTGCCTTGCTGCGTGTCTGCTTGAAAGCCCTAAATTCCAGAACAGATGAATCGATTTGGGCAGGATCTCGACTGCTGGCTAGTGGAACTTTCTAATCAGTAGCTCACTCTAAGAGTAGCTTATAGCCACTATTGGAAAATAGTACTCTCCAGGTGACGCTGGCGTTGAAATATGCTTTGAAATCATAGTTCCGGTCCGATTTGCTTCATATTCGTCGCATATATCAATCCTTAAGCGTCGTTTGTGTCAATTTTACACAATTTTCAATTTGAATCTCACATATCGGGACTATATTGTACTGAAAATACTTGGGACTTTGGCTCAACGTGAAAATCAAATACGAGCTTTTTATATTAACGTTTCTTTAAGCTGGAAGATGTCACAGCAAGGCTGTACAAAAAAAAAAAAAAAAACACGAATTAACACTTGATTCATGACAAAAAATGAACAATACTTGGTTGTTAAGTAGGTGATGAAAAAATGCTATCCTAATAAATTGGTTTACTAGGTGGCTCTCCTCTCGAAATATTTCGAAAAATTTTATTACTCCTCCGTCACATGGAAATCTGCTAAAATTTACCCGCTAGGAGGCGCTGGGGTCGAAGTATTTTGCAAAATTGGCCGTTTTGCTTTGAATTCAGAATGTAGGTACAATTCACGAGCTCAAAAGGCCTGAAGTTGCCACATTCAGATCTTTGAATGCAAAGGCGAGAAATGCTGTCTCAAAAACCAAAAATACTGTTTCAAAGGAATTAAAATGCGGTTTTAAAAAGAAAAATAATTATAAGCAAGTTTCGTACCTAAATATCGTGACATTGCATTTTTAATTGTTAAATAAATATTCAAGCAACAATTTTGCAATAAAAATGAGGAGGCAACCCTATTTAAAAATAGTTGCTCACTAAAGCTGCTTAAAATACATCTCAGTTAATACACACATTTTGATATATAATTCAGTTCATACAAAATTATTGCTATACGAAGACAAGCACAATACTCCCAAATAATGTTTGAGTGCGCGTTTGTCCGACAAGCTTTATTAAAGAAAAGGGGTCGATAAGCTGCATCGCATTTAAACCAACGGATCGAAACTTATTTTCGAATTCACAGTAGTTTTCAAGTTCCACAATGCTTTGGATCATATTTTTAGGTCACAATGACGTGGAACTGTCAAAACTGTTGTAAAAGTTAATAAATAGAAATAAAATATTGCCATGAATACGGCTTCGTTTTTATATATGAGTTCTAGTGAAAGTGACGGAGATGAAAAAATAGTGCGGAGGCAGCTAAGAGAGCAAACCCTTGGCTCTCCTAAACACAGCGTAAATATGTAAATGATTAATTCCTCTCATTTACAAACTTTTCCCTGCAGATTCCTGAAATGATTCCGCCTGACCAAAGAGGCCTTTGAATTTATTTGACAGAAAATAAATTTAGCGGAATCAGACGCCAAAGCGCTGCCTCCAGTGCAAAAATCATATTCAAATATATATTTTTACAATTTACTTACATTCCTTGGTTTAATTCGATCGTTTACGGGCGGCTGTCAGTGTTCGATTAACAGTTCGATCAAATCATGACTACGTTCAGGACTCGGTCACACATATCACAGTACGATATATGAGTTTTTAAGAAACGAATGGTACGTTCACTGATCTGATGATTCGAGCCCAGGTTAAAATAATTGAAAAAAAAATTAAAAATTAATGAAAAACGCGGATTAAAATTAAAAAAAAAAATATTTTAGAAGTAAATTTTCTGAGATAAGTCCCATTATTCGCTATATGGTTTTTAAATTTGTTTAATATTTTAATTACAGTATTTTATTGAAATTTAGATGGAACATCAATGCAAAAATATTTCTGAATTAGAGCTGCTAAAACACCTTCCATTTCATACCAACTATTTAGATATTTTACTTAGGCTTCAATTAATGCACATAAATTAGGAGGCAACCTTTTACGAATAAATTGAGAAATAAAATATACTCAGTTTAACTCACAAAGTAAAACACTTTCTATAAATACAAAATTTCATTTATTGAGAGCTTTTACAGAAATTCAATCAATGTAGGCATTTTTGTGAATTTTCGCTGAGGGAACTAAAAACAACTTTGTATTTCTTTTCTGCCAGCCACTATATTGCTTGCGTTTCTCGACTAATCATTTACTACTCTGGGCAAAAAGTAAGGTGAATTTAGATGTCAAACTTCGCGGGATTAAAATTTCGCTCTAGCTATTTTTTTATGAGTTGGCAGCACTGTTAATAACATCTTGGCCAACTTTCATGTGAATGTCATTATCAGTAATATATTTACGCTTGTGTTTACCAAAAGACCAAGAGTGCATTTTTCGATTTTTACAATGTCTGATTTGATTGAGCAGAGAAGTGCCATCAAATGTTTGCGGAATGAAATTTCGGCTGCGGAAACGTTAAGCATGTTGCAGAAGGCATTTGGTGATTCGAACATGTCGCAGAAAAATGTTTATAAGTGGTACAATGACTTCAAAGAGGGTCGAGATCGTGTTGATGACTTGGAGCGCTCCGGACGACCATCGACGTCAACAGATGACCAACACGTCAATAAAGTGAAGGAGTTTGTGCTCAAAAATCGTCAAAGTTAGTGCTCAGAAGGATCTGTGAAAACCATTTTGAAAGACCATTTAGGCCTAGTATAGTCGTTCATGTCAATAAAATACCTAATTTTTCTGTGATAAATCAGAATTTGTTGACCTCAAATTCGAGAATGACATTCACCCTGCTTAAAACCAATTGTTTCAAATAAGAATCTAGTTGCAAAATCATTCCTTTCGGCGGCATTTGAGTAAATAAATCTAAAGCCGACTTTCAATAACACACACGCATGCGATCAATTGTGCGAGGCACTGTGCTTTTGAAAAATCTACAATAATTCAATGTAATTTGCGGCGCACTACAGGTTTTGTGAGAATTATGATATGTTTTGTTATTTTATTCCATGTAAATAACAGTTAGCCAGACTAATTACATTGTTGGACCAGTGGAAATTGCGGAAATGTTCGAGGAAGTAGGCACTGTGCTAGTGGCTTTACTGCTTTTAACAACGCAACTATTTACATGCATGGGTTTTGCATTGTTTCTGTTGTATACTCATATAGATAGGCATACCTAATCATTATACACACACATACATGCGCATATCAATAACAATGTAGGACCACTACAAAAACTTTTACTCATTAAGAGACCATTGTGGTTGAGTTGTGTATTTGAAAAATTTAAATTTAAATGTGCATAATTTTCTGTTCATCTGCGGGTGGTGTTTGGACACAAAAAAAAAATACTTCCGATGTTAACAAGTAAATTTGTATTAATGAGTATGTGTTAATTAGCATTTGTTATTTAGCAGTTACAAGCTCTTTCTTGGTGTTAAAAATATTTTGAGAAGAAATCATAGATAAAGGGAGAATTTTGAGCAACCATGGAACTTCCATGGGCATACCCTAAGCACCGCTATAATATTTGGTAAAATCATGTGTGCGAGCTCTAACGCTTGAATGAGAAAAAAGCTGCATTTTATCCTCTAGAAGCTACATGAACACGTAGGAAGAGCCACATACTTGGTTGAAAGTCAGCTTGAGCTAAAAAGTGCCTCAGCGTGGTTATTAGAGGAGCGAAGGAATGCAGAGCGTAAATAGCAGCTAACTACCGGTTTGATACGCTGTAGACCTCAGGTGACTATATTGAGATCCACCAGGCTAGTTGACGATGCTACAGAGGCTATGATGTCATATATCTTGCGAAAATTTGCATTCCAATTTTTCCATGATGGTTTTTCCGCTCCTAAATAAAACCGAAAAACAAATTAAAAACGCGCTAAATAGTTTCTGATTCCTTCTCATTTTTTAGCTTCTGTAGTAATCACTGTAAGATTATTATCAAAATAATTGTGTGGGTTTTACTGGTCAAACATTCAGAAGAACGGCATGAATTTTTCTAAATGTAGTTTCAACACTCAGAGATTCGATCAGCTCTTCTCCTCTCCAAGTCACAACTTGCTTCAGTGCTGAAAAATATATTCGGACTTTTTCAATAGACTGTTGGAATTTGACCTTTCTTAGGACGCACTTTTTGATATTTAATTGCTGGCTGCAGGCATCGAACTCAAAGCCTACTGTTCGTATATAAGTTACTGGTCCATATTGGTGCCAAGCAGAATGCCACACATTTCTATTAAATTTCTGTGAGCCCTTCTTTAAGCATTGAGTAAGTTATGAGGTCATAAATTGGCACCTTTCTTCACTCGACCATTGACGAGGATCCTTCAAAATCAATGAAGGATCGTGTGAGAGAGCTTAATGTTTCTGAGGGTTGAGTTGTCCATAAAGACCGCCGGTATAAATCCTACGTTATGCGCAGAGGACGGTTTATGTGGGAGCAAACATGAGAACAGCGAGTCAGTCACTTGGTCAAAACGGCTTCAAAAAAAAATTTAACATCCTGAAGCGCCTCAGATGTTATGATTTTAGTCTGAGGAAAAAAATTTTTACCGAGACCAGAACACCAACCGCAGACATGACAGATGGCTCTGTTTCAATCTTACAGTTGTTACTCACACGACCTGGCTTTGGAAGATCAACAAAGTGGCGTTAGCTTTTTTATTTAAAACTGTACCTTAGGCATCGAAAATGTTGTTAAAGCTACTGACTAATTTGATATTAACGATTTTTAATTGAAAGTAAGTTAGTAATTTAAAACTGAATCTGCTTTAACTAGGAATATTAATTTAAAACTTGTCTTATAATATTTTTTCTACAAGGCCGTTCAGCTCGAAATCAACCTTCTGACTATATATAAAGCATTTTTCAGTAAGAGCGCTTCAACTTTTTTTTGAATAAAACACAAACGGTTTGACTTTTTTAACTAATTTTTTTTTTATTATCGAGTTTGAACATATACATTTAAGTATGAAATTCGATTTCTTTTGCGTGACCACCGCGTGCACGTTTTACGAAGTCCAATCGTTGAACCCAATTTTCGACCACTCTTTTGCATACATCGGCCAAAATTCCAGCAATTTCACGTTCAATATTGGCTCTGAGCTCCCAAACCGTCGCCGGCTTGTTACTGTAGACCAATGACTTCACATAACCCCAAAGAAAATAGTCTAGAGGCATCAAATCACACGAGCGGGGCGGCCATTGGACAGGCCCATTTCTGGAAATAATCCGCTCATCGAACTTACTCTTCAACAAATCAATTGTAGCGTGTGCTGTGTGGCTTGTGGCTCCGTCCTGTTGAAACGCATATCGTCTAAGTCCATACCATTCAATTGCGGCCAAAAATAATCGTTTATCATGTCGCGGTATCGATTTCCATTCACAGTAACGTGGCGATCGTTCTCGTCAACGAAAAAATATGGGCCAATTACGCCGCCGGCATGTAAACCGCACCAAACAGTGATTTTTTCGGGATGCAACGGTGCCTCATGAATCACGTGTGGATTGCTTTCTGCCCAGTAACGCATATTTTGCTTGTTGACAAAGCCATTGAGCCAAAACGGGATGGCTTGTTAAATGGACCGTAAAATGGCCGTAATGCTCTTAAAGTAGCAGCAACAGAACGATTATTTTCATAAAAATTTGCACGATTTGCAATCGTTGCTCAAGTGTTTAGCGTTCCATGATGAAATGTATACCAATGAAGTTTACAAATGACAAGCGAAAAATAAAAAATATTGCGTCGTTCGCCCTCCCTATCTGAAAAAAGTTGAAGCGCACGTATTGAAAACGCCTTATATACAATATTATATAATTGGCGCGTACGCCCTTTTTTTGTTGTTTGGCCGAGCTGCTTCTCCGATTTCTGGTGTGCGTCTTGATGTTGTTTCACAAATGGAGGGACCTACAGTTTCCAGCCGACTCCGAACGGCAGATATTTTTTATGAGGAGCTTTTTCATGGCAGAAATACACCCGGAGGTTTGCCAATGCCTGCCGAGGGGCGACCGATATTAGAAAACACTTTCTCTTAATTTTTTGATGTTTCACCGAGATTCGAACCTACGTTCTCTCTGTGAATACCGAATGGTAGTCACGCACCAATCCATTCGGCCACGGCGGCCTTCTGACTATTTAAACGGAATTACTCTGGAATCAAAACTGGCATCCAAATTGGGCTCAAGAAGTTGAGCTCGGTCAAATGCCTAATATATCGATACGGAAAAATCTCTTTACGCTTGCAAGTCACTTTGTTAGGTTGAATCACTAATATTAGCACAAGAGAAATTTATCGGTTATCACAAATGAGATCTAAGTTAGCGCATTGAAGTATCTGAATAGCCGGATAATAAAGCCAATGGCCTGGGCAACAGCAAAGTTGTCTAAAAATAAGCCGAAAATTAAAGTTATTCAAACATTTTTTGTTCACTGTTGTGAAAGTTTTAATGCAACCTCGAGAATTAAGGCATTCGTTTTTCACTAAACATTTCCATAAAATAATTAAGAATTTAAAATTTCAATATGCATCTTACCTTTGCCTGTGCAGTAGGACCATTAAAACGCGACATTTTCAACGCCTTCCGGCTGGTAACTGCTACTAAAAACGGAAACTCTGCGCATTTGCGTGCATCTTGCATTAAAAAAACAGCTACAACAACAACACCAAATACAACTGCAGCTACAAAACAGCAATACTAAAAATATTTTTTTTTTCTTTTGTAGTTGCAGTCATGGAGTCAACGAACAAATTAACAGCCAACTAGACAAACAGCTTGCCCAATAAACCGCACCGCAACGACCCAGACCGGACCACAGCGCACCGCAGCACTGCGAGCCAAGCCCAGCAAGCCAGGCGGGCGGGTTTTAAACGCATTGTAAGCGCGTGTCTTGAAATCGTAAAATTTAACCCGTATCGCATGGTTTGGCCTTTTTGACTTCAGCTTCATGTGAATTAAACGAAAGAAAACACGCACACACAACGGTTTTGATTACAAAATAAAAATAAAAAATGAGAACCATTATAATAAACATTACATGGCATTGCATTAAAAACTTAATGGCAAAAATAAAATAATTACATGTTTGTAAACTGAGTTGTGCCTATAAATAGTCCATTGCAATGCAGGCGGGTCAGGAACCTGTTTTATTATTGTAAATTGAAATGTTTTGTTGTGAAAAATATTAAAATAAAAGCCTACCAATTTGGATACCAGTTAAAATAATATAAAGAGTTACAGAAAATGAGTGGTTTTTATTACCGAATTTTTATCGGCAAACTATATAACTTTAATATCTAAAACGAGCTCTTGTCCAGCGCCTACTGGAAGCAGCGCTCTTTTGACGGCTAATGAATTGCGATGGCGAATTAGAACTGCGATAACGTCCAAGAAGGACTTTTTAATTGCCCTTTCAGAAAAGATTCCTGAACCATTTGAAATTTCTTCAACGCAATTTTGGTCTCTGATTAAATTTCAGAGCAATCGCTGTGTAGGAAGTTCCCTTAATATTCGTCTGATGATTAATTTGAGTTGTTCTTTGGTACGACTGTGCCACATCCTTTCTTTTAAGACCGAGACTACCATTCGGGAATGCGTAAGTTCGAATCTCCGTGCATGAGTGTATTTCTGTCATGAAAATCTCCTCATAGAAATTTCGTTCGGTGTCGGCCATTTGCGTTCGGTGTCGGATTAAAACTGTGGGTCCTCTATTTGTGGAATAATATCAAGACGCACACCATAAAAAGGAGGAGGAACCCGGCCAAACATCTAGCAGAAGTGTACGCGCCAATTATTTATTTATTTATTTTTTTGCTCTGCTCAAAATTTATCGTTTCACAGATCATCTCATAAAACGAAGATTTCTTCCAGCTTGTATGCTATCCGAAGGAAGGGAGGAAAAGCAATAATAAACGACGGATTATTCGGCAATCCTAACTATTTATTTAATTCATCAGTTAACTGACAAAGAAGGCGCTTTCACGCTAACGTTTCAAAAAGCTATAGGCCTTAAGCTCGCTAACAAGCTGAATAGGCTACCATTTGGTGAGACCCGGATTAAAAAGCCATTGTGGGCATGCGAAATCGAATAATAGAAAGTGCTTTTTAATAGCAGTGGCCTTACGGCGTGCAATAGCGAATAAAAAATCTCCCCATTAGAACCTTCTGACGTCCGGAGGCGTCTCAATATGGAGATGTCTGCTATTATCGGGCTACATTTAGGCTGGGCCAAACACCTATAAAAGGATATATGCGCCCAAGAAAAAAAGAGCACTGAAGTAGCGATTAAGTTATCTATCGTATACTATTCAAATTCATTGATCAAACCGGAGGATTTGTATACAGTTTTTGTTTTTTTTGTGGATGAGGAGATTTAAAATGCCTAATGCATCATCAATTCCACCGTCGCAGCAATGGTATATCCGAAGACTAAAAAACTCATTACAAAGTTTATACTTATGTGCCTACGCCCAGGTACCTCTTTGTCATCCGCAGGAGTTTTTCGGCGAAACCTCTGATGCTTTCCCACGTTTCCTCGTTGCTTAGCATCTGATTGGTTACATTTTCAGTGGCTATGTGTCCGATTGTATTCTCGAACGTTCGACATTCTTGTTTCCAACGTAGGCATTGGAAAAAGTTGTGTTCAATGTCATCTTAGGCTTCATCACCGTATATGCATGTGGGGTGTTCGCATTGCTCTATTTTGAATGACGTATTTCTTGAAATATCCGTGTCCTGAAAGTAATTGGGTTGTATTGAGTACACCGAAGCTCCTGCTGTACCATGTAGCCAAGCCTTTTATTACCCTATCTCGTTCTTTAATGCCTCCAATTTTTTTCCTCTCAAAGGCTAGTAAATCTATTGGTATTTGACTGCTTATCACCTGAACAGCTGGCTCTGATATTGTGCGGTAGGCAAACACAACCCTCAGAGCTGCCGTTCGTTGTCCCGATGCTAGGAGTTTACATCGGTGATTTGCCTTTACCACATTTGTCCACACTTCAGCCCCGAATAAGAGAATGGAGAGTCATCATTATTTCTTGCTTCCTTTGGGTTGGTCTCCCTTTTTTGTCTTCAGTCTACTGAGTAGGGATGCCATTTTGGAGGTTTTCTCTTCTGCGTGGAGGCGAGAATTTGTATACATTCATGGACATGTACGTTTCCCTTATTTTGCTGTTGACCAGACAAAGTTAATACAGCATCAGTTGGCATGCACGCCATTAGTTTTATCTCCCTTCACGCTTCATAGAGGATACGGTCACGCACTTGTTTTTATAAAATAAATGGAGAATACGAGCAGTGCATCAAGGAGAAAAATTATTATATTTGAATTTCTAGGAACTCCAACTAAAAACCGTGGAATTAGCATAGAAAGTTTGTGAGACTTTTCTAATTTCCTATAAATTTTGAATATAAAATGTATATTCCGTTTTATAGGCAATGAACATCTCATATCTTTCATTGCTATAAGGAGGTAATAAGTGTTGGAAAAAAAAGAATAATAGTTAAATCTTTTCAAAATGTTGATGTGGTATTTTTTGACGCGGGCTGTACGGACGAAAAACCTATCAAAAAGTATGTGTTTCATATCACTGAACTCAATTCTGGCTAATTTTTAATAGAGGCACTCCTTGGTTTTCTATTAACGCGTATATTAAAAAACCAAAAAAAAAAAGCCAAAACAACAACACTTCATTTATTAATATTATATCTGCTTTCATACTATTTATGCGTCAACAGCAGACACATTTACCCATAAGCATTTATTTATGTATGCGTTTAACAGTTAACAGTTTTACCAGCTACTCTAATCGCAGACCTCACATCCGCCACTCAGAATTGCCAAGCACTTGCCACAAGCGGCATAGAAGTTTTCCCACATTTTCTACTTGCCAAAGAGATTAGCAAGTGTTGGTAGGTTGTTGTTGCTGCTGCCGCTGTTGCCATTATTTTTGTTGCTGTTGTTGTTGCATGGCGACAAAGCATAAAAACTTAACTTGTTTACGAGTTTTCCGTGACTATTTGCCAATGCCACAATAACAACATCATCAGTAACAACAACACCAACAACGACAATCACAACCAAGGCATTAGTTGCAACATACCACATTAGTGCATACATACAGAACACAGAGTGGCGCAGCTGCAACAAATGCTACCTGCCACATAGATTGTACGGGCACAAATGTTAGCCGGAGTTTCTAGTTGATTTCCTACAATGAAAAGTTAATGTGCGACTGTCTGTATAGTTGTCTATTTGGTTGGCTTGTTTGTTGTCTGTCTGTTGCCTTTGACTCTGCTGCGAATGCTACGGCCTCTTCTGCCACTTCTACTCTGATTGTGAGTTCGCTGCATCTTAGCCAAGTTGGACAAGTAGCGGCGAGTTGTTGTTTATTATGCATCTAAATTAAAAAATGCTGCAATTGTTGTTGTTATTATTGCTTTAGCAGTTTTTAGCGCAACCTATGTGAGCATAAACCCATACTCACCTGTTGTTGTTGTATGTTTAGTGTTAGTATTTACTTTATAGTTGTTGAAGATCTGTTTGTTGCGGTTTGAATGCAACAGCTGCTGCCACACTTCTTACTTTTGATATTATGCTACAATTGTTGTTTTTGTTATTATTGCTGTTGCTATTATAGCCGTCGCTGGTTCTGCCGACAAGCTTTTTTACGATCCTCCCGCAGGCAAAAGCATACAAATAAAAAAATTAAAAATTAAAAAAATAGCAAACACAACAAGCATCTGAAAAGCGTGTGAATTTTCATTTTGCTCACGCATACGCTATTTGTTTTTGTCCATTAGCGATTAGTTGGCGAACGAGTTATCGATTTTTTTCATCGCTAATCAACAGACTAATCTAGCTCGTTTAAATATCAGCTTGTTTTAAGCGGTTTCAGCTGCACCTGCTTCGACACAAGGCTGAGAAAGAAATCAATAAAAAGTTGTTTCGAAAATATTCGTCATCTAGCAAATTTAAAGCTCGTTAAAAAACTGCGAGCATGTAAATGCTATGGGAAAATTTGTAATTCCACGAATATTAAATGATGTGATCAGGCTCCTCCTAAGAGCAGTTCTTGCGAGGGCCGTGATATGCAAATTGCATTTCGCACTTCATAAAAAACTACGCTCAGGGCGTTACATGATTTTAGACGGGTGGACAGATGTTTGCTTTTATGTGTTCTGCTCTCTTAACCCTGCTTTGGTTACCTACGTCCGAGAGGTTAAGTTCTTGATTTTAATAAAGCAAACAATTCTTATTAAATGCATTTAAATACTGGGAAAATGTTTATATACTGAAATTTAGCACACAAATAAGTAGAACATTTTATTTATATTTTATATTAAACCAAAAATTATGGTACGTTTCACAGTCGTAAGGTTATTCTCCCAACAACTTTCAAAAGGTTTATCAAAGTAGGGCTAATATCTGCACTGTACTCTTTACGCTCTGCTCTAAGTTCCCGCTGTTTGTCAATAGATGCCGCCAGTAGTGTGTGCTAGTCGATTCTAACATAATCTGAACGTCATAAACCAAGCTTAGACATATGGTAAACAAACTGCTTCCACACATTAGTGATTTCCTTTTGGTATCATATACTTCTGGATTTGTGAAAGTGTCTGCTTTGTGCCGAATAATCGTCACTTGCGGGAAGTGTTGATTTTCCTCTTTCATTCGACATTCATGCGGCTGCAGAAGCGCATCGAGAGCTACAAAAAGTTTATGGAGATGCTGCTTTAAGTGAAACAACGTGCCGAGATTGTGTCCGTCGCTTCAAAGATGGTGATTTTAATGTTGACGACCGTCTGCGTGAAGGAAGGGGAATACGCTGAATTGGAGGCATTGCTCAATTAGGATCCGTGTCAAACACAAGAAGCGCTTGCTTCAGTATTATAAGTAACCCGCCAATCCATTTCCAAGCGATTGCATACTTTGGGAATGATTCAGAAACAAGGGATTTGGGTTCCTTATGAGTTAAAACCAAGGGATAGTGAACGTCGTTTTTCGCCTGTGAACAACTGCTCCAGCGGTTAAAAAGGCAAAAAAGGAAGGGTTTTCTTCAGCGCATCGTGACGGGTGATGAAAAATGGATTCGTTACAACAATCCAAAGAAAAGAAAATCATGGGGACTGCCCGGTCATGATTCTACGTCGTCGCCTCGGCCGAATATTCCCGCTGAGAAGGTTATGCTATGTATTTGGTGGGACTAAGTTGGAGTTATTTATTATGAACTGTTACAACCAAGCAAAACTATCACTGGGGGTTGGTGTCGACTTCAATTGATGCGATTGAGCCGAGCACTACGCGAGAAGCGGCCGAAATACGCGGAGAGGCATGAAAAAGTGATTCTACAGCATGACAACGCTCGTCCTCACGCTGCCAAACCCGTGAAAACCTACCTGGAAACACTGAAATGGGAAATCCTACCCCACCCGCCATATTCTCCAGATATTGCGCCGTCTGATTATCACCTGTTCCGATCAATGGCACATGGTCTAGCCAGTTCCATTCACATGAACACATCAAAACATGGCTTGATCCGTAGATAGCCTTAAAAGATGAACCGCGACGGTATACGAGATCTACCAGAAAGATGGGGAAAAGTAGTAGCCAGCGATGGGCAATACTTTCAATGATTCACTTGTAACCATTTTTTGAGAATAAAGTTGTATTTTCATCAAAAAAAAAGAGCGATAACCTTAGTTGCGCACTTAGATTAATCAAAATCTGGGATAGATTAGGTTAGGTTACAAGCTTGCATCAAGAATAAGAGAGCTCATTTAAAACTAGAACCATCACCTAGACTTAGGCGCTTTGTTAGATGTAGAACGAGGTTCGATCATAGCGATCATACAAATAGTCAAGGACCAAAGTTAAAATACAGCGCATTCACTTTGTTTGATAAGAGTAGCACAGGGACTTACATATTTAACAATAGTTTCTAATGAAAATATAGCTTATGCTTCTACAAAAATCATATAAATCCGAGTTTCAAAATTTGTGCAAATTAAACCAAAAAAACAAGAACAAGAAATTTTCATTAAAATTTCGAACCTTTTAATCAGAGTTCTTAGATAAATTATGAGTAAGCAGATTTTTAGCCCATTGAATTTTGATGTAATAAAGTGGGTGCTTGAATTGGCTCAAAAACCACGTTGGTTTTTGGAAAATGTTTTCGCTGATGCTGCAGGATATTCTCTTCCATATAAAAAAAAGCAAA